>JANHGN010007377.1:6111-80867 GCA_024605025.1 Megaceryle maxima | reverse complement strand
CCTTCTGTAAATAATATGGAATTCTTTTGTTCTTCATGATTTTCTACATTTTCATTTCCTGAGTTGCCTCCTGCTTCTCAATGTAATTTTTTGTGTTTTATTTTATGCATTTTCTTTGTGAAAATGCATTGAATCTCTGAAAATACCCATTCATAAGGTAGTCAGTATAGAAATCTAGTGTAAAGTGCTCATTAAAATTTACATCTCGTATCTGGTATCAGGATTTTGCCATCATAAAGCTTTTTCTAATATTCTTCTTATTTTTACTGGATATTCTATTGAAGCTTTGACCTCAATGAAATCTTTTTGGTGTCTTACTAATTCCTCTATCATTTCTTTACCACACCATTGTATTTCCCTCTTTGTTTTTTCAGCTTTCAGACTGTTCATCACTCTGCATGCTGAGAGGAGATAAACCTACAAAAGAGGCTTTCATTTTTATCTGTAATAGCTATACCAAATACATCAAAAGGATTATAGGTCATAAAGACCATTCCTATTGCATTAAATTATTAACAAAGCCTATTAATCTTAGAAAATACAGGATACTTTGTAAGAACTGCTTTTCATTATAAAATTGCCATGAGAAACAGTTAAGTATATTATTTAGGGAAGAGAGTTCCAAATTATAGAATAAATACATGGGCATATAGAATAAACCCAAAGTTTTGTCTGTTCTTTGCTGAGTTATTCTCACCCTTAGGTTTTTCTACTGTGGGTTCTTGATTGAGGTAGTCTGTTTACTGTTAACTGGGGCTAAATTTTTGCATGCTTTGTTCAGGCAGCTAATTAAAAGGGCACTTGCAGGCACCTAATACTCTTGTATAAAGGATCATGCTGAAATTTTTTTATCACTTACAACTTAAAATATATATTTTAAAATTTTCCAGGTTACAGCTTCCCAGCTCTCTGCATCCAGTAAGAAGTGTTCAATCCTGATTCTCGCAGATGGTGAGAATGAAAAAAGCAAGTGGGTAGGAGTGCTGAATGAATTGCATAGGATCTTGAAGAAGAACAAACTGAAGGACCGCTCAGTCTATGTTCCCAAAGAAGCTTATGACAGCACCTTACCCCTCATCAAAACAACACAGTCAGCAGCAATCATAGGTATGAAATGAGTAAGAAGAAAACTTAAGAAAAATGGGTATGATAAAAGCATGCTTTTTTTGGGAAAGAAAAAAAAAAAAAAAAGCATGTTAAATGGCATTTCCTGTGGAATAGAGAGTTATGTGTAATGGTTTTAGCCAATATGGAAATGTGTATGAGTTTGAGAGAAGTGCAATTCACTACCCAGTGCTTTTTTTGGATCTTTCTTAGAAATATAAGAATATTTCCCCCATTCACACATATTCCTAATCATAGATAATTTTGTTATTCTGTAAACACAATTCTTTAACTGGGCAAAATTAACAGTATAGAATAGATGTATATCACAGACTTTACAAAATTTGTGGGACCAGAGAGAAAACATAAAAGCAGAGAATGACTTTAGTAATTTTAAATGCTACTGCATAAAATATGCTAAACTGATTGTTTAAATTATTTTGATATGATATTGTAGTTTTTTTGAAGTCAGTAGTACATTTAAGTGCTCTCTATGTTATTTTAAAAAGTGGTGTTTCTTTGTCTTCTACTAACAGGAGAAATGGAAAAATATTTTTTCAGAAATTTGAAAGATTGGGAGGTTACCAGTTGTTTTTTGTTACGTGAATGTGTTGGGATTGGCTTTATATTTGTTTATTTCGAGATTAAAAAAAAAGTTAGTCAGAATTATCACAATTATTAATGAGGTATTTCCAAAGACAAATCACCTTTTTTGTTTTCTTAATATCACAGACCATGAAAGAATAGCTCTGGGGAATGAAGAAGGGTTATTTGTTGTGCATGTCACCAAAGACGGTAAGAGATTAGGAACTGGTAATAATTTCTCTCATACTGAATAATCAGAAAGTGACTTTGTAACCTCTTTCCTCTTTCAATATTGTCTGGTTTCATTCTTCTCAATTTACTACATTATCACCTGGACAACCCCCTGTGAGATCTGATAATCAAGGAGGCGTTCTGTGTGCTTTCTGGCTTGGGTATCCTTTCCAGTAACAAAGATCCAGCATCTGGAATGCAGTTGAAGGTTTTCTCCTCTTGTCAGAAGGAGACTTGATACCGAATTCAGACCAGGTTGCTCAGGACTTTGTCCAGTTGGGTCTTGAAAAAGCCCGAGGACCAAGGTTCCACAGTCTCTCTGGCCACCCGTTGCAAATTATTTTCACAATGGAACACGTTCTTTGTATATCCAGTAGGAACCTTCCTTGTTTCAGTTTGTGACTATTGTCTTCTCTTCTGCTGTGCACCTTGGTAAGGAGCCTGGCTTGCTACTTTCTGTAGCCTCCTCCTTGATCTTGGAAATAAAAACATATTCAGTATTGCAGAGAGATGTAATGACAGATGCCTAAGCTAATTTAACAATTAACATGCTTAATTGAATGTTTCAAGTCTCTGAGGGTTTTCCTTTATTCGGTGGTTTTGTGGCTATAAACTGTTTTTGAATTGAATACTGAAATACCACAGTGGTTGTTCTTGCATCGGATCTACTCCTCCCTTTTTCTGATGAGGAAAAGTCTAAGGTCTATTCAGCATTGCCACACCTGAAATTATTAAAATTATTAAAAAGTTTTTATTCTGTATTTTTTAATATTGCAGGGAATCAGTAAAGAAGATTTCTTAGTCTTCCTTCACAGTTTAACTTTACACATACATGTGTTAATAATCAATTCAGGATTCAACATTATTTACTTGTATTTGGGGGGTTTTGTTTTGTTTTCTTTTTTAGAGATCATCCGTGTTGGCGACAATAAGAAGGTTCATCAGATTGAGCTTATCCCAAATGAGCAGCTCATTGCAGTAATCTCAGGACGAAACCGTCATGTGCGGCTTTTCCCTATGGCTGCCCTGGATGGAAGGGAGACTGAGTTTTATAAGCTGGCAGAGACAAAAGGCTGTCAGTCAATAGTTTCTGGACATGTGCGCCACGGAGCTCTTACCTGCCTGTGTGTAGCTATGAAAAGGCAGGTCCTCTGTTACGAACTAAATCAGAGTAAGACACGTCACAAAAAGATCAAGGAGATCCAAGTCCAGGGGAATGTCCAGTGGATGTCAATCTTCAGTGACCGTCTCTGTGTGGGCTACCAGTCAGGTTTCTTGAAATATCCCCTTCATGGAGAAGGCAGCCCATACAGTCTGCTCCATCCAGATGACCACACACTATCATTTATCTCACAGCAGCCAACTGATGCCATCTGTGCAGTCGAAATCTCAAATAAAGAATACCTGCTGTGTTTTAGCAGCGTAGGGGTTTACGTTGACTGCCAGGGCCGAAGATCCAGACAACAAGAATTGATGTGGCCCGCAACTCCATCTTCTTGCTGTAAGTTGTCATGTGCGTCAGTGTGTTTGCTAGTGTGCCTTGAAGTGATCACTGCTTGTATTAATATCTACAGGAACTGAAGTTACCTGACAAGTCAATGAATGCTCTCAGCTTCTGTCAGCACTTCTAATCTAGCCAGAGGGTGATCTCATTTATGCTGGTTTTGACAACTCTGTTGCTGACCTATACCTGTGTAACACAAAGAGCAATCTAGGGTCAGGATTTCTAATTCTGATGTCCAGTTTCTAAACACATGGCCTGATCTTGAAACCAGATGAAAGCCTACAGAGGCTAATGGGATCTTTATGCATTTGCTACCACTGATACTGGACTGTTGTTATTTATTGTCTTAAAATGTAGTTGTATTTCAGCTTAGCATTGCGATTCAAGCTTTTGGCATGTTCAAAGTCATTAGGATCTGGTAGTTTGACTTACTGTTACCTATTGGTGTTTATTCCTACTTACTAGGTTTTTGTCTTTTCTTTCCTTACTTAATCCTTCACACTGTCTTCCTCAGTACTTTCTGTTGATATTCTTCTCATTCATCTCCTCTCTTTGCTTTTTAAAAAAAATCAGGTTTTAAGTTTTTTCCCCTTCTGTCTCCCTCTTCCCTTTCAAAATACAATGTGTTACAGGCACTATATAGCAAATGCATTTCATAACCTTAAGTGAAAAATACTGTAGTTTTTCAAGATTTCCATTTCCAGCAAGAACTGTTAAACATTTACTGTGCATTTTTTCAAAGCTGAGACTTTATCTTTGTGACTCTCGGGATTAAAAAACAAAGGTGCAATGTTTATCTTCTTTTTAATGTCTTTCTGAATGCAGATAAAGATTAGCGAAATTTGTCCCCAGATTATCTGAGTGAATGAGCCCAGCCTTATGTTGATTTTTAAAACACTCTGCCTTCTTACCTCACTGTGACAGCAGTACAGTTACACTGCAGAGGAGAGGAATATTTCACCTTGAGTGAAGCCCCTTCCTGGAAGTTGCTCCTGGAAGGAGCAACTTTTACGGGCTGTAAATCACTTCTGGTTTTCAAGCATGAGTGTGATTATTACAATGGACTCTGACAATTAGTGAATCAAAAGCTTTTTGTGATAGATGGAAAACCAGGTATTTTCATATGCAGTTCATCTACATTGTTAATTGATAATTGTGAAAGTTTTTTGATTACTTTAAATGAAATGACTTGATGTTATTCCAGTTCAGAATGGAGGTATATTTTATAGCAAAAACTTGGATTTAAACACGAATTGGATGCTCTTGTTAGTCTTGGCAGACCATGGCAGTCTTGTTGCCAACATGGAAATACTGAATTCTCCTTTAGAAGTGGTCCCAGTGGAAAAATTTTCATCCTGGGGAAGTGTGCCAGATAAGTAGCAAAAGAATTCTCTTTACAATTCAGAAAATAAGAAAAGAGAAAGCTAGAAGGAAACATGGAAATTTTTATGACTGTGTCAGGGTGCTCAGCTGCAACTGATGTTCATTTCATATATAGTCCAAAGACTAAGAGCTCAGTTCATTCAAATGACAGTTATTAAATAACAAAATATATTTTCCCACCAGATCATTTACAAAATACAAAACTCTTAAGAATAGGGCTTTTAGAAGAACAAAGCACTTTGGACCACATCAGTGTTTGGCAGAGAACTGTAATCCCTTGTAGTTCAAAAAGTAGTTTGGGTCTGCAAAGTTAAAATTCATGGAGTAGCTATGAGGTGGTTTTCTGGTGCCTGTTTGCCTTTCACAATAAATTTCTTCATATATTTTAAGTTAAAACACACTTTGCAGAGATTGTTTTTGGATTGTGGGATGTTTGATTTTTAAAAAATAAATATGGGTAAAGAAACCAAAAGAAATGGTATATTTTAAGCTCTGCCTAAAAGCACATGATGCTTATATACCTTTATCATTCCCTCTCAGGTTACAATGCACCATACCTCTCTGTGTACAGTGAAAACGCAGTTGATATCTTCGATGTGAACTCCATGGAGTGGATTCAAACTGTTCCTCTCAAAAAGGTAACTTGCATGTGATTTCACTGTTTTAGATGAATCTGGAGCGTATGAGTATGTTAGACTTACTGATATTACTGTAGATAGCTGTTTCTTCTCATTAATTGCATATGGCATCATTGGGACTCATTGCATCTGTTATTGCTAGAAGATGGTGGATGTTATGATAATTAAACAGGCCTTTAAAAATCATATCTTCTGCTGCTTGAGAACACTGTAGACAGATAGGGTTAGAACATTGTGGTTCAAAAAAATACCAAAACCAGGATGATATCAGGTTTGTATCTCTTATCCAAAGAAAGTAGTATTTGAAAAATGACATTTCCTTGGTATTTAGGAGGTGTTTGCTCAACTATATTTGGAAAGAAAAAAGAAAAGTGGGTTTTTTCCCCATAGTTTAGACTGACTTCAACACTTTGCATTAGTGTCAATATAATTCCTTTGCTAGCATTCCAATGATGTAGAACTACAAGAAATTGACATTTTGGTCTTGTGTTAGTCATTCAGTCTGTCTGCATATAAATTTTCTACACGTCAGATGCAGACCAGATGTGGTAGTTTGACCTTGGCTAGATACCGGCTGCCCACCAAGCTGCTCTATCACTTCCCCTCCTCCTCTCAACTGAACCAGGGGGAAGAAAATAAGACAAAACTCGAAGTTAAGACAGTTTAATGAAAAGCAAAGCGATGCCACGTGCATGGAAGCAAAAGAAAACAAGATGTATTCTCTTCTTCCCATCAGCAGGCGATGTCTGCCCTTTTTGGGAAGTGGGGCTCCAAACGCGTAGCGATTGCTTCAGAGGACAAGCAAATGGATGCCCCTCCCCGCCCTTCCTCCTTTTCCTAACTTTTATGGTTCAGCTGACGTCATATGGTATGGAATATCCCTTTGGTCAGTTTGGGTCAGCTGTCCCAGTTGTGTCCTCTCCTAAGATCCTGTCCACCCTGTCCCACTGCAGGGGGAATGTTGAAAAACAGCCTTGGTGCTGTGCCGAGCCCTGCCCAGCAGTAGCCACACCACAGGTGTGTTACCAGCACCTTTCCAGCTCTCAGTGGAAAGCACAGCACTGGGAGGGCCACTGTGGGGAAAATTAACTCCAGCTCAGTCAGACCCAATACACCAGATTATTACATGACATATATAAATAGTGCAAAGACCAAGATGCTCAGATATCCTAACTGAAATTTACTCTTTCTGATGTCCAAACTTTGAGTTACTAAGCAGTTGGAGCAATTTTTTCCTACACAGTACAATGTGATTTGGTACTCTGATGAATATTTTGGTTCAAGACTGCCTATTTATTCAGTGAAGCTACTTTCAACAGACAAGAATTGCTACAGATAGGAGAAACAAAAAAATGGAAATTTATTGTAGAGTTTGTTTCTAACACAGTTTGCAGACTTGGAGAGTTTGGAGAACATTCCAATGCTTCATTCATTCTGAAGTTGCAAATCACAAATACCAGTAGGTTTTAGCAATCTGTTTTATCATCTTATCAAGTTGCAAAGCGTAATTGTGACATTGTGGTAACCCAAAATAAAAGCACAATTTATTGCTTGGTGTATCCAGTAGACAAAATTAAATTGTTATATGATGTAAGCTTCTAACAGAACTATTTAAATGCTGGGAGGAATGGTGTTAAGCCTGCATCTTAAGTGGGATTTTAAGCAAATCCCTCTGAACTTCTTCTCCAAACAAAAGCTCAGAATCTAAAATAGTTTTTAACTGCTTTGTGGCTTAAATGACTCTCAGTTGTTATTCTTGAGAGTAGGCATGTGTTACTGGAGGTAGGAGACACTGCTCCCTCCAGCCTGCAATTCTTTGATGGAGCTGGCTTTCTTCTGGCCAGTTACACTGTCCTGCTCCCTGGTTGGCTTTATCACTGTGTTCCTTTTGTAGAGTTTATAATTCACCATGGACCTTTCAGAATAAGGTGCACTCTATAAATGTTGTTTGTTGCTATTACAAGAACTGATTTTTCTTGTTTCAGGTACGACCCTTGAATACAGAAGGATCACTAAACCTTTTAGGCCTGGAGACAGTTAGATTAATATATTTCAAAAATAAAATGGCAGGTAAGTGAAGAGAAGCCAATTGTCATCATGCAGATTTTTGTTTAGAAAGAGCATCTTTCTTTGGCCTGGATCTGTGCATTGGAGAAAGTGATCTCTCAAATGTATGTGTGCGTGTTAATTTGGTAGAAAGCTAAAGCTTATAGATTCCACAGTGATTGCAGTGATGTCTGCTAGGAAGCTACTCTGAACTTTTTTATTCCCTTTTGAATATTCAATGAATGAAGACTGGAAATAGAATTACTAGAAGGTCCCTCCAAATCTGTATCACCTGCCAGAAGACTATTTAGAAGTGTCTGCACACTTTAGGACTTGAATAGTGATCTTGGCACTACTAGATTAAAATTAATATTATGCTTAACCTAAACAAACCTTTCCCAAGGATCGAGAAGTAAAACAAAATTTTGTATTCATAATGTGTTATTAGGGCCACATATGATGGTGTGTCAGAATGTTAGCTTCAGAATTCTATTTTTGTGATGAGTCTTTTTATTTTTTTTTCTTTTTAGAGCCCATTTCATAAGTATGTTCCTATTTCCTTAACCTGTTGCTTAACCTCTTGGATGGAGAGGAAATGTGCTTTGTTTTAACAATCAAAACCTGTATTTTTTTAACAACCATTCTGAAAATAGTGGAAATAAACACTGTAGAAACATCTACTGCTTTGGCAGTGTTTCAGTGTTTATTTAAATTGCTAACAAATTAGTACAAAAGCCATGAAAATGGTAGAGAGGAGCAATATTGTGGAAGTATGTATAAAGAAATTTCAAGTCTAATATAAAGACTGAACATTAAAAATAGAGCAGAAGAGGAAAAAAAAATGGGAGGACATAGGATCAGAAGTAAGTGCAGATGACACTTTGCTTTTGTACACTTCTCACTGTCATTCTGAAAAGGTTGCCAAAACAGTAAAGTATCCTCCAGGTCCATCTCTTTAAAAGTCTGCAAGTTTTTCTCCTGAATTACTTATCTAGTAGATCACACATTTCATGAAATCTCCAGTTGATCTTAAGGAAAAAGATTGCAGTTCCATAGAAAAACTGTTTTGGCAGTGAGCAGTAGGTGTTGGATTTGTTCAGGCTTACTATGTTGAACTTTAGCCTCCATAGATAGATATGTATAAAACAAGACAGAGTAGTTGCAGTGTTCATTGAAAGTAACTCTCCTATTGTACGATTATCGCCGATGTACATTTCATGACTTTTTTATTAAAGACATCTTGGCCAGATGTATACATGTGGAAAAAATCTTCCCTTTTCCCACAGTTGCATGAAAATACATCAGTGTTGAAACATTTCAAAAGGAGTAGTCTCTTCAGAGCAGAGAATGAATGAAAAAGAAACTTGCATTGAGTTTCCAGGCAATTGCCAGAACAAGACTGTTCTAGTGATTTTCAGTGAGAACTGCCAAAGAAAGCTTGGGATAGAGGACTGAGATCCTTTCCTGCCCACCTAAATGTTTTGTTTGAAAGAAATAATCAGTGATATTTTGAGAACGCATTTGTGGCAGCTTGTGCACGAAGACAGGTTAAGTCTGTTGTTATTTAACAGAGGAGAGGGTGACTCAAGAAAACCCGTGAACCAAGCAAGAAGCATTTGTTGAGGTTTGAAGGGAAGTGGGTAGTGACCAACACTAGCAAGAGCAGAGGGAGAAAACTTTGATTCAAATTCCGTGAACAGCTAATGAATTGTTCCACTGGATCATTGTATTTATATTGATTTCAGAGGGTGATGAACTAGTAGTTCCTGAGACATCAGATAACAGCCGGAAGCAAATGGTTCGAAACATCAACAACAAGCGCCGCTATTCATTCAGAGTACCAGAGGAGGAGAGGATGCAGCAGAGGAGGTCGGTATTCAGCATGTACTTGTCTTCTGTACATGCCTGTAGGCCCTGAAGGACAGTGACTGATGCCAATGTAGTACTTCATTTGTTACTTTCTGGAATGCCCATTCAGATATTTCTATCTCTTCGCTACAGTGTTAATCCTCAATGTTTAATTTGTGTTAATACCACTTTGGATATGAATATGCATTGGATACACAAGTATTTATTAGTTAGTTCAAATTAATTATGTGAAACAGCTGTAATTTGTAATGCATGCCTCCACATATTGTGTATAGGTACATAAGTGTGCACATATACTGTATATATGAAGATCTGTAATAAATACTTTGCAAAAGGAGATTACATTGCTAACTATGCAAATGAATTAGTTACTTTCAGACTCTGGTTCTGCTTTTCTTTCTAAAGGCAGTTCTACTCTCAGCAGTATTCCAAGGCATTTGCTTTTTTGATTTATAGATTTAACTACATAAACTTTATATAAATCTCAGAAAGCTAATGTCTTCAGAGGATGTAGAACTTCAGGATATGTTTCTAATAGATGTCTTTAACAGGATACAAATACTTTCCTAAAGGCAATAAAAATAGGTCTGCACTACTCACAGTGTTCACAGGGGATGTTACTGAGCATTGACTATTGCTCAGAGTAAAGATGACCTACTACTGTGCTAAGCTACTCTCCAAGAACTGAGTATTTCAGTCTTCCACTAATGGTTGGCTTCCAGTTTTCCTTCCTTTTTGGGTCCAAGAAAAGCAACAGCCGTGTACAGTGGAGATAAAATTCCAGTTCTTGTCCTTGTCTTTTCTGAGCTGATCACAGTTTGGTCTTTTGAAATGTTATTTATTCTGAGTTTTGAAATGCATCTTTGCCATTTTGAAGATTTTTAATTCCGATCACAGGCAGAGAAAGGTACTGCAATATTATTTTAATTCTGTTTTCATATTTTGTACTTCATTTTCATCTCCACTTTGTAATGCAGCACAAATGATTTCTGCTTTTACTCATCTCACAGAGCTTTTTATCAGCTCACAGTGGTTGCATAGTCTTTGAACATTAGGAACTACTGGGTGTGGGCTGTCAGCTTGCAAACGGCTTTCTTTTCTTCTGGCCCCTTGCCCTCTCTCTCTTCAAGCTGGAAGCTTGTCTGTGCCAGTGCTGATAGCAAGGGTTTATCACTGTTAACATGGTTAAATAGTTAATTTCCATTTTAAAGTAGCTAATAATCAAATCTGTATATATTTTATAAATGTCCATCTTCACCTTGAATGAAATATCTAAATGAATTATTTCCTTTTCCAGGGAGATGCTACGCGATCCAGAAATGAGAAATAAATTAATTTCTAATCCAACTAATTTTAACCACATAGCACATATGGGTCCAGGAGATGGTATACAGATTCTCAAAGACCTTCCAATGGTAAGTACAGAAGTACATGTGAGAGTGACCAACTGCAACAGAGGCTGCACATAAGTGAAAGACAAGTACAATTTTAAATATATTTTCAGTGTGTTGATGTATTTTGTAGCAAGAGCTGTGTAACTAAGGAAATGGAGCTGAACATGTTCTGCTGTATGTGACAAAATTTAAACAAAAAAAGATGACACTTAAGCATCAAGGGGAGGAGTGGCTAGTTTAAGGCAGGTTTGCCTCTCAGTGTTTCTAATAATTTTTATGGCCCGTATGAAGGGAAAAAACATAAGAGGATTTGAGTCTATGTTCTTTGTGGGAATGGAAAGAGAAATTCCTTTATCTATGAACTGTAGTTCAATTCCTTTCTTCTCTTCCCATCTTTAACTTAGCCTCTGTCTTTACAGCCTCTTTTCCTTAGACATTGGAACTGTATCAGTTTAACATTGTGTAGCGCCCATTTTTTTTTTTTTGCCAAAGATGCTATTTTTCTTCTCTACAAATTAATTATTCTTAATGAAATGGAACTTTTTATGTAGAAAGTAACCTTTTAAGTTGAAAACATGGAAAAAGTAAACATGTAGTGAAACACATTTGTTTCCACAAGACTTTATATAGGAAATACTCATCTGGAAGTTACTGAAATTTTTGTTCATAGCAGAGTGTGGTGCTGCTTGCTTCAAGCTGCCTTGAACATCTGGTTTGTGTGTTCTGTATTGTTTTCTAAACTCATCCACAATGACACAGATGTGGTTCAGAAGATTATAATTAGCACTGTAAGAAAGATCAGATGATATGCTATCAAACAGATTATATCAGCACCAGCATATGACGTAGGCACTAGTACAGAAGTGCTGTCTGAAATGATCACTGTTATTACTTTGAGTTTGTGCAGAAAGCAGGAAGTAGATACTGAAATAGGGATTTTCAGATGCTGAAAAGCCCAAAGGAAACAACAACTGGAAAATAAAGTGTGCCATGCAGTTGCACTAGTTTAGGAGCATAACCTCTGGTCCTCAGATGGTCATTTTACCTCAATTTTGCAGTAAATGGTACTTTTACATAAAACTTTACTGTAAAGTCTGCACGTTGTCCATGAGCCCTTCCAGCATTGTGGTGTTCTTAAATGAGAATATGCAAGGAAATGAAAGGATTTACTTCTAATATCGTGCTACAGACACTCTGAGAAACCTCTTAATAACAAATACATTTAATTGCAACTGAGCAAAAGACAACATTGTGTGTGTATGTTTATATTTTAATAATAATGAAGGAGAGGCTTCTAGAAAACACATGAGAAATCCAAGGGAAGTTGGCACATAGTATTTATCTTACCTGGATGTGAGTATACATATGTCTGTTAAAGAATTATAATTTGCTTCAGGGCAGGATGTAGATCAAAACCTTTTTTTTGCTTTTCCATTTATGGTTCATTCTTTAAAATATTTCTGTCTCTTCTCAAACAGAGAAAATAATCTGTTACTGCTAAAGGCAGGGCAAAAAATGTTCTTTTTCACACTGTCAGCAGTTGACCAAACAAGGGAAACAAAGGCTGCAAGGACTCTAAATCAAGCCCCAGATCACATAAATGTAAAATGAGGAATGATTTTATCTATAGAAGGGGATTTTCTAGACTTACATGGATTAATATTTCTTAATCTATGTCATCTGTAAGTGGTTTTTAGCTTTGAATTAATTCTTATTATGCAAGCCTTGTATTAGCCCAGAGGTCATATTTGAAATTGGGACTTGGGTACTTTGTTTCTTACCAATCAATATGATGCTTTAAAAGAAATTCATGAGTCATTTTACACGCTTAAAAGTGTTGAGAAGATATTAGAAAAAGCGTACAATATAGAATTGATTGCTGCACTTGTTCCACTGCAGCAGCTTCTTTTTAAAGTTACTATCAAGTTACTAAATCTGGGGATACTCAAAACCAGCCTGGATGGGATCCTGGGCAACCTGATCTAGGTGAACCTTCTTTAGCAGGGGGGTTGGTCTTGATGATCTCCAGAGGTCCCTCCCAACCCACACCATTTTTTGATTCTGTGATTAAAATCTTCTTTTTGCAAGTAGGTATCAGTCTTAATGCTGGGAGATGTCACTGCCGATAAAGCAAATTTGACATGTATTTTTCCAGCAGCTACTCAATATCATATCGTACTTGTGATCCTAACTCAATGGGTAAAGAATTGCATCAATCACAGGACTTGAATGTGTGAGAATTTCAAAGTATAATTCGAGATAAAGAAACGTTCTGTCAAGAGCTACTTCAGTCCGGGCAGCTTTTTCCTTTCTAAAACTTCTTCCTTTCTAAAAGCTACCTGTAAGGTATTTGGCTGGACTAAGTTTTCATTTAGTGTGTTCCAAACTACCTACTTTGTTTCTCAGGCACAAAAATAAAATAAAAGGAGTTGTGCGTGTGTATGATGTTATATATCAAGTCTAGTGTTTTATTTGAAAGATGAATTTAGAATTAAAAGAGAGAATGGAAATAAGAGGGCCTTTCTTGGAGAATCAGTACATGAAGTAAAGAATACTTATCCAACCCTCTGTACAGTTCATCTGTATGGTACTTCCTTCACCAGGACATAGAATTCTTTCACTAGACTTAAACCTTATAGTGCCCTTTTTTTTTTTTTATGCTGCTTAGCATGTGTGATGATTTTTCAGATGGAACATCATTGTATTTTGAAATAGATTAGTATGTTTCAGAAGAAAAAGTATTTACTTTTAAAGGACTATGGGAAAGATTGTAGCATTTTACTTTGCAAATGCCTGTTTCTGTTTATGAAAGCAGTTGCTGAAATACGTTTTTGCATTTAAAGAGGTCTACCACTAGGGGAAACAAGTAGTGCAAGGCTAATAGTCTTCTCAAGCTCCCTTCAACTACTTGAGGTGATAGACTTTATTTTTTTTAATGAGATACTGCAATTATGAAAGAATGGAATGGGCCTTTTTATTTGAAGTTTCTTCAGACTTACTTAGCAAATTCAGTTTTGGCTGGATGTACTGATACATATTTATTCATCCAGCATGAGCTTCCACTGAAGTCGGTATGGTGCCATGTAGGCAGAAGGGTCCTTAGTAATAACTAGGTCTTACTAGAGAATAGATATTTTAATGTCTGTGTTGCATGAGATTGCCACAAACTAAATAGCCAGCTCAGCCTAGCTTTCATTTAGCATCCGTGGATGAACTTGGTAAAGCAAAATATATTTTCATATATATGTGTGTATTTATGTTTATTTATGAAGAAATAAATAAATGTAAATATTCAATAGAAATATATACATATTCAATTTAAATATGCTATGTTTATCCAATCAAGACTTGTCTCTGCAGTCCTACTAACCTGCCTGTGCTGCCTTTTTCATGGGAAATGCCTAAAATTGAATGAAGCTCAAAATTGGAACTGGTAGCAATGGTCCTTGTGTGGCTGGGCTGTGATATGGGTGTGGGGAGGAGGAGACGTACACTTGTGGTACCTTAATCTGTGGTGTAGCTGCCTGGTGGAGGCAGAGACAACAGGAACTTACTTGCTGTATGCCCACTGCTGTTCTTAATGAAGTCTTTTAAAAGACCAACTTTAGAGAGTTTAATTTGTATTGTAAATGTACAAAAACTGGATGTAAAGATGCCTTCCATGTGTGTTGTTTCCAGGGTCTTGGTATGCAACAGGCAGGTGACATGAACAGTGAGATATGTTTATGGCAAACTGCTGTCTGTTAGCCTAGTGCCAAGTTGTTCTTTCTAGAGCAAACACCCTTGACTTCAGTATAGCCCTGTGTTTGGGCAGAAATGAACATCCACAAAGCTCAGAGTGAGATGAGGTTTAAGAGAAAAAATACTTGAGGTTATCAGCCAAGTGTAAATTTGCATCCTGCTTTTCCTCACGGTGAGCACTTAGTCAGGGGTCTGGCTTTGACAAGCAAGTTTGTGGGCTACAACAGAAACCAGAAGTTCTTGTTTGCTATTAATGGAGTTGCAATCAGTACATATTTGTATTTTATTGATGTGGATACTCGACCTGGGTCATTGTCTTGTTTTGTACAATTTAGAATCGTTCCTGTTAGTATATCCCCAAACTTATTTATTTACATGTTTTTCTTCCCTAGCAGCCTGTCACCAATTAACTGGCCTTACAGTCTGGCCTCCCTTCTGCCCTCTTGTCCCTTGAAGCCACTTTATCGTGGATGCTCCTTTGTAGTGAAGATCTGAAATCTGGAACTGCACTTACTGCAGCACAGACCTCCTCCCTGTGTACATCAGATGTACAGGATTGATTTTGCTTTCATATTCTGCATGCCTAAGTATTTGACATACAAAAGCCAGTCTTGACTGCAATTACATTTGAACATTATGCTTCAGTTTGACCTCATCATACATTAGCCATACATATACTTCCATTCTAGATGATGTGTGAAGCTTTGCTTGTTTCAAATGAGAAACTTTTAGAGTAAATGAATACTTAGCTATATTTGGTATTCTTTAAAGAAAATGGGAATCCCATGCATGCATCTAATGGTGGAGTCCATGGAGAAAATTCCATGGAGGTTTATTTTTAAAATGTTGCCATATCATGGCTTTCTCACATTCATGAATGCTGGCTAAATACTTTCACGGTCTGCAGCTGGCCTACCCTCTGCTTTTTAGCTTGTGATTTTAGAGACTTCCCTTCCTCCCTTATTGGCCTTGAGGAATGTAGCTGGCATTGCTGCCAGTTGTCTGTTGTGAGCAGGTAACTCAGCAAAGTCTGCTTTCCTGGACCATTCTTGGAATGGTGGCTTCTTGTACTGATATTTAGATGCTGCTAAACTTACTAATAACAATTTTATGTATATTATGTCTTATATGCCATAATGTGGTAATTGATGTTTTGGTTAACATGCAAAGCCTCATAATAACCGTGTGTTTAAAATATAGTTTAAAAAAAAAAAAAAAGTTTAATTTTACCAGCTGAAATGAAGAAAACAGTAACAATAATGTTTGATAATCTGTATTGGGATGTGACTTAATATTCTTCCAGACTTTAATACGTTCCACATACAAAAAGTAGTGCCTTAGGTTTAGTGGAGGGGTAAGCTGTATTTTTATCATATTTTATTTTTTTAAGTCCTAACATTTCTAATGTTACTCAGATCTGTTTGTTTTAATGTCATGAAGTCAGTTGGATGAGGGGAAGAGAAGATTAGAAGTTAATAATTAGAAAAGGTGCTCTGATTTGCTGATAGCTGTTGGGCAAACCATCCCCTTGCAGGCTGAGCTGCTGAACAGGTACAGATGGCACAGGGGAGGGAGACCCATCCTTGAAATGCTCTTTCATTAAATCTGGATTTAGATGACTTTAAATGACAAGAACACTTGTGTCAGTACATTCTGTAGAGATGAATTAGAAATCATTTCTGTTTAATTTGCAGGATTATTTCTCCCACTCTGTCACACTTCAGGAGCACATTGCTCAGTTGACCAGTTAAAAACATTTGAATTTCCCAGTACTTCTGCACCTTATCTTCTAAGGGCAGTGCAGACAGCACCAGTGCAGAGTCCCTTCATCACTAAGCATTAAGTGAGTGTGCAGGACATAGGCCTTGTGTTGTCTGTCTACAGCAGAGTGAATTGTCCCAGTTCTCTGGCACTAACCAGTTCACCTTCTCACACAACCTGTGTCCCTATCCTGTCAAAGCAGTTCCCTCCCGTTAGAAATGCTCTATGTGTGTTGTATGGGTGATACTTAATTCTAATGGAATCACTAAGATGCATGAATAACAGAAGGAAATCTCTTACAATCTTTTAACTGTTGTGTACTCTCATCTTTTCTTTTCCCCACACCATTTCACCTGCATTCACCTCCCTTTGTGTTATGTCTGTTTTAGATTGTAAGCTCCTCAAGGCAGGGAACTGATGCTTCTCAACTGTCTGTAAAGCACCTTTTACAACTGTGGTGCTCTTTGAAATATCAAATAATAATAAATATTAGAATCGATTCCCATGGAGTTAAAAGTTTTATTTGTTTTTAATGTTTTAGCAACAGCAAGGGCGGCAGGCCCATATGACACCATGTAAGGAAGGTGCTCAGAGGACTGGGGTTGACAATGTAAGAACCTGTGTGTTGGTGGGTGAGCAGGGTTGCTGTCTGGCTGTCCTTCAGTGTTTGACTGCTCTTGTGGACTGCTGTTGCCAATGTAACCTGTACAACCATCCTTCATTGCTTTCTCTCTCTGTTGTCTTTGATAGCAGCGTTCCCCTTATCAATTCCCTCATCATCACTCCCGTCTGATCTCCTCTCCGAGCAACTTTGAGCACATCTACCACATGACTGTTAATTCAGCTGAAAAATTCCTCTCTTACGATTCCATAAATCCTGCATTTTCCCCGCCTCCACGCTCTGTCCTCGGTACTCCAGACTTTATGACTCTGAGGGTATGAACAGCCGAGTCAGGTGTTCACTCTACTAACACTGTGTGGTTTTCCTTTTGCCTGGCTATTAACGTGGGAGAAAAACCTTTGTAAGCTGTTTCTTTTACCCCTTAACTTTCTTCTGTCCCAGCTGATTTATTTTCTGCTATCAGCTATGGTCTTTCCACAGCTCTGACATGCCAAGAAACAGATTCTTCACGGCTTTAGAAAACAGAAGAGAAGTGTATGACAACTGGGCTGAACCTTTTGATATAAGAATAGCATTTTTTAATCACCAGAAAGGAAGTGGGAGTTTTGAATGAAAAGTTCACTGTTGCACAGCGTTCGTCCTCCGTCAGTCGGTAGCAGGATGCTGTGTATCAGGTTGCACTAGGAAAAGGTTCTGGATCTGTCTGTGTTGGACCAAACTTAAAAACTGTTTGTTTATGATGAAATCATGTGAAATGCAAGAAATTACATACAGTACTGTACACAGTTTGAGAGAGAGGGACAAGTTGTGCCTCAGACAGTTTCTAGGTTAAAGTAAATTAAGTTCGAACATGTAGAGGCAAGATCAAAAATTAAAGATGATGGCAACTTGCTGATGTCTTAATCCTGGTAGTTTTAAAAAGAGGCAGGATACTGTTCTATAGGTATCCTTCCAGAATGGAATGTAAACTGAGGGGATGGAAGCAGGCTCCTCTAGAATTGTCTGGTATCATGCATAGACATACAAGCCATATAGAACAGGCACACAATTAGCGGCTGTGCATTGTAATTGTGTACTCTGCTGTGGCCTGCAGTTCTGCTTGGGACGGATTCACAGATAAATCAGGAATATCTATGAGGTAGATTGATGGTGGTCAGTTGCTCAGGGTTTGTATGGGTCCAAGCCATGCCTGTTGCTGTAATGAAAACACTGCTGTTGGTTTCTGTGGCCTTTGGATGCCCTTTAGACATGCATGGCTAACCTTCACTGCCAGGCTGCTTTGACTGCCTTTTGGTGGCTGTTCTAGATCCCTGTCACTGGTAATGGTTTTGGATACGTACCTCCATACAACACTAGAGATAATTAAAAAATGCAGGAGGAAAAGTAATCTCTTCCATATGGCTCCAGAACAAATTTGCACAGCTAAGCTTTGATTGGTCATGTGCACGGTCATGTCACTGTTGTGACGCATCCCAGTTGTCACAACCGTCAGCAGCACTTTGGAAAACAGTGCCCTGCGATGACAGGTCCCATCCTGGCTTTTCTGGTGTTGAAATGCAAAAAAGAATATTAAGCCGAATTGAAAGTTACTTCTGTCTTAGAGGGTCATTATGGGGTCACTGAAGCTGTATTTCAGTTCTGGGTTTAACAAGGTTTTTTTAATCCAACTGTACTATAAAATTTTCTGTGTTTAATATGCAGTGATGTATCACTGGACGGTGACCTACCCTCTACCTTCCCTTTCTCATGTGAGTAGTCTCCTTGGGATCAGTAAGGAATGATCCCTGGTGTTTCAGACAGTAACTCTTAGTTTTTGCTTTAGGAGCATCCTTCATCTTAATGTTGCAGCCTACTAGCATAAATTGAAGAAAAAAAAGTAAAGTGGGCAGCTTGGAGCATCAAGATCTTGTACCAGTTAGCTCCTTGGAGCACTAGAGGTTTAGTCTTGTATGAAGAAAAGCATTTGTCTCCTTTGTGGTTTGAGGGTGGAAATGCTGTAAGTGGTATGGAAAGCAAGGCCATGAGTTTGGTTTCATGTCTGCCCAGCCTTCCTTTGTGTTTGGAGACTTCAGTGAAAGAAGGGTAGCACTCCCTCCAAGGGGACTGTGGTCCCAGGTACGGATGGGGTGTTGGAACCAAAACAGCAGGGAATCCATAGGGGAGTCGAAAAATGACCTATTAAAAGTAGGCTTTTAGATTCTGTCATATTATTTCATGGAAGAATTAAAAGCTCAGGTTTATAATGTAATGAACAGAACACTACCATAAAACAAACAAAAAAAACCCCAAACCAACCCAAAACCACCACTAGCAGCACAATGGACAGAGAAACATACATAAACCATTTCCTACAGTTGTTGTAAACTCTTGGTTAGACCCGATACGTATGTTCTTGCCCCACCGCCTGAGAGGGAAGCATGGGAGCAGTTGGTGTGGGTGTGAAAGCAGAGGCTCAGTGACACTGCAGAGCTGGGAGTGTAGCAGCCATTGCTTGTCCTTAACCCACAGCTCCATAGCAGCTCCATTCTCTGACTGGGAATGGGATACACTGAACTCATTTGGGTCTTCCACCCTATTCCACAGGGATTAACTTTGCTCAGCAAGCAGCTTCTCTGCTGCTGATGATTTTATTTTTATTTTACTTCTCTCACCTTTCTCTATTTGGTTCAGCAGTGGGGATAAATTTTCCTGCTAGAATTTGAATTGTTGCTTTAAATGAGGGGGTTTTGTCTCTCTCTTTATGTAAAGCAAGCTCAGGTTTCCTTTTTGTTTGTTTTTTTTTCTTTCTTTGTTTTTAACTTGCTGCATCTTGCTGAATTTATAACTACTGCTAATAACCGCTGTTTAGTTTTCTTTGAATCCCCTTTCTGCATCACATGCATATCACTTCCAGGAGTATTGGTCCAAAATGCCAGGGCCTCTGGCATGTGCTTCTTTTATTTTTAGAACAAAGCCCAACAAAAGATTTGCTTTGTGGAGAAACTTTGTACAAGGAATTACATGGACTTTGCAAACTGAGGTCATGAAAAAATAATCATCATTAGAACATACTATTAAAATAAATGAGTCTTTCATGCACCCACCCTTTCCTTCCTTCCCCTGATGCCTGTATGTTATCTGCTCAGTCACTGGTAAAGGAAGCTAATCACCTTATCCTTAAACATAATTGCTGTCTTTGCAAACCAAACCACTCTAGGTTTATACAAGTACAGAAGACCTTCCTTGTAACTCCAGTGTATTAAGCGCAGTGCACACATTCGCATGGTGTTGCACATGGCTTTCCTTTGGTTCTCAAAATACAGGAGGAACTTGTTCCTTAGCCCTTTGCATTATCATCAGGGGACTATCCATTGTTTAGGTACAGCCAGGATGCTCATGCTCTTAGCTGTAACTCAGATTGTTTAATGTATGGTGAAGGACACAGAATTTTTGTATTTTGTACTACAAAGTAGGTTGGTTATTCATGTTAAAATAAAAAGCAAAACAAAACAAAATTAAACCAACAAATGAAAAAGCCAACAACAAAATAAACAAAAAAAACCCAGACAAACAAACAAACGAACAAAACCAACCCACCCAAAAAGAAAAACAACAGCTAACCAACACTCCAACACAAAAAAACCCAAACAAAACAAAACAGAAGGGAGGGAAATTAACCAAGGCAGCAGTGTGATCCCACAGGTGATTTAAGAGACTTTTTTAAGCCTTTGGCTATAAACCTTCATTGACAATAGTGCAGCAGTAGATAAGAAGAGAACTAAACGTTTTGGTTTGTGTTTTTTTTTTTTTTTTTTCTTCATTGTTAAGATTTCTGATTGTCTTTTGCAGGTGTTTTGAGATCTGGGAACAGGAGAGATTTTAATTGTTAATTGTTTGTTGCATGTTAAAAATCAGCCATTTCTATCCCACTGGGAGAATGAGAAGCAAAGGGTTGACTGTAAGAGCAAAGGGGTCTGTTGTAGCAGTGACTCTTAAGGATCATTTTAAGTCTGGATTTGACAGCAGGTTGGTAACAATTACCTGATAAAGTCAACTGTATAAAATCTGTTCATTACAAAGCCTCTATTTAATGGTCCATTTTAAACTACAGATGGAGAAATGGGTAGTATGTGAGCACCTCTGAGAATATCCTCATAGGGGGAGGAATCTTTTGTTCTGGTCTGAAACTTCTGTAACATCCTAGCTTAAAAAGGCATTGCAGTTGCAACCGTTGTTTTATGTGTGGCTACTTTATCTCAGAGTGAGTTTGGGGAAATAATTGAACGTAAATAGAAAGACATTAACAGTTAATGCCGGGGGTGTTTTGTAAAGTGGAAATAAAGTACTGCTTAGAGCAACTTGCAGGGTTTTTTTCACATTCTGTATCTAGGAAGGTTCCCTAAACCTAATTGTAGTTAATGCTAATGTCTTACTAGTGCAAATCATGTTAGGGGCAGGATGGAGTTTCATGTTTAGCCAGAGATTGAGATATGCATGGGCATTAGAAAGTCCCCCTGGGCTAAGAAGCCAGCTCAAATACAGAGAGATGGGCTAAATAGCTGAGAAGCCTTTTCCCCTAAGGTCAGCTGTAAGTTAATAGAAGCAGAAATAAAATCTTTCAGAATGCCCTTCAAAGTACTCTGTTTAAAAACAACTTTTGTTTAAGGAACTACCTTAGCCAAGTAGAGAAACTGTATTTTGTCCCTTCCTTCAGTAAAGGACCACTTCAGTCCAGTAGCACACCAATTTAGCAAATCACACTGGAAATCTCAAGATGCAAAACAGGAGCAATAATCAAAATATGTAGAAAAACAGTGGTACGTGCTCAGGTCATCCTCTTTGAGCAGGCTGAAAGGAAGAGGCCGATTCTCACTGTTGCTCAGCTGGTGTAGGTCTGGAGGAATGCTGTTAATAATTTGGAATTACATAAGTAATCGAAGTAGAGATTGATCCATTCTGTATTCATGACTCTGCAGGCATTAGGGTTTAACATGGTTATTGTGTAAAGTTATACATGCACAGCACAAATGATGGCATCAAAAGAGCAAAATTTTAGTAAACCTTGGATGCTTGTGTTCAGAAAGAATGCATTATACGATCTAACTTCGCTATGGCTATAGCAGCTTAATTAGGCTTGCAAACAATCCTTTCAAGGAAATTATTGAATTATTAGACATACTCTTTCAGTTGTCTGCATATGTCCATGTAATTCAGCACTTCACTATCGCGTTGCGTGTGCTTCCCGTCTCTGCACTAAACTGCAGAATATTGTTTTGCAAATTTTGCTGACTTCCTGCCCAGATAATTCAGCTCTGGTAAGGTGGGGTTTTAATGTGTTTTGGGGCCTTACTTCGTAACATCCAAGGTTGAGCCAGCAGTCAATAAGTAAAGGTGTCGTTGTGTGTCTCTGCTTTGCAGAATCTTCGGCCTCAGGAAAGTCGGACCGTGTTCAGTGGCTCTGTCAGCATCCCATCAATCACAAAATCCCGCACAGAACCAGGACGATCGATGAGCGCAAGCAGTGGGTTAGCAGCACGTAAGCAAACAGAACTGTGTTGCCTTGGGATCTATTGCAAAAGTATTGTAGGGAAAGGGCTACCTGTATTTCCTTTTATCCATTCTGCCACTGGACAGGTTTTTCAAAAGGGATGTCTGACTCTGTTCTGATTGAGGGCAAGCCTTCTTCTCTAAGGAGTGTGTGAATATGCAGCTAGCACTTTTGAAAGTCCCATATTTGTAATTTGTCATATTTTTAAACCTGATGTTATAATTAAAACAACATTCTTTCTCTTTGGACTGCTTTGCTACTGCTTATGTGTTTTACATCGGTGGCAAGTTGTTCAAAAGCTTCATAGTTATAAACTTAGTTGTTGAACTGTGTAGAGCTCTGGATGCCTCTCTTGCTGCTAGTGCACAGAGAAAGGAATAGGAGACTGGCTGCTGGTAGGGAAGAGTTGCACTGCATTGGAAACACCTTTCCTAGCGCTGCCATGCCACCTTTGTGTGCCAGAGTCAGCACAGGAGCCTGTGCTGAGACCAGGCAAGAGACTAAATGGACCATGTGAAAATGGAGGCACAACCTGTGTCCCAACTTTTCTAGGATTTTTTCCCCTCCTGTGGCACGTACCACATTTGCTGCATGTTGCCAAGTGCTTGCAGAAAGCACGCGTGTCTGCTGTAGTTTGTACCTGCCAGTACAACCCACATACTCCCTGGGAAAGAGGCCACTAGAACTAGGCTGCCACCACAGCAGTTTCTACAGCTCAGCTGCTGTCTTTGTTGGGAACACAGTGACTGTGTATGTGCTGGGTAAAGTGTGCTAATGCTGACATGCAAAGGGAGGGGCCAGTGAACCCCTAGGAAAAACTGGCAGCAGACAAGACAGAAGTCCACCCAGCCTGCGAGCCATGAGCCAAGCATCTTGGGACATGCTGGAGGAAAGCAGAACTAACCAGAAAAACAGCTAACAAATTGCTAGTACTTTTGAGCGGGCATCTGTAACAGTTTAATTCCTCTGTGTGTTTTAGGATCATCTGCACAGAATGGCAGTGCTTTGCGGAGGGAGTTCTCAGGAGGTAGCTATGGAGCAAAGCGTCAGCCTATGGCATCGCCCTCAGATGGTTCCCTATCCTCTGGTGGCCTGGATCAAGGCAGCGATGCACCAACAAGGGACTACGAGCGAGAGGTGAGTGACAGGAGAAAGGGGAAAAAAATCAAGTGTGTTGATAAAGATGAGAAAGTTAAATTCTGTCATGAGTTTGGGAGTAACTGACAAATGAAAATTTGGATTTCCTGTATTTCAGGCTATCCTGACACAAAATACTTTGGTCAAATTGTGTCAACTCTAGTCATGGTATTTAACATGCAGAAAACTCTGTGCTCCTTACCCAGAGATATGTGTGTAGTGAAGCTCCCCAACATACCAGCCCGGTAGAGTAACAGCTTGATAGTGACCTATCACAGCTTGAAGTGGTGATATTTCTTCTGCCCTTTATTTGCAAAGACTCCTAAGTTACCTTAGCAACCATTTTGTACTTGAGTGCCTGAATTAACAAGGTCATGTTAACAATTACGATATAATAATTTCATTTGGAGCAGAAACTGGATTTAGTAATTTAGATTCTGTGCAGAACAAGACATCATAATGATAGAACTGCAGCCTTGACCAGTGCTAAACTCAATCCCTCCAAGCAAGAATGTTTTACATGGGAGGGTTCAATCTGAAGTTGGCCAGTAAAATTGCCTCCACCCAGTTTCTTACTAAGGAGTGAGAAAATTAGAGGCTATTCATGGTACTGAACATATTCTTTCAGTTGAAGCTGGAAGGCAGCTGTCAACCGAAACTCAAGCTCAGACATAGTTCTACTGTACACTGGAAGATCCAACAGGAGCAACTTGATTAAGATGCTTTGAATTAATATCCTGGGAGTGACATAGAAGAGGTAGCTGTGATGAAGCCCATAGCATAAAGATTCCTCAGTTTAGTGCAAGAGCGTTGCAGATCATAAGCTGTGAAAAGGCAGGAGCCATTGTAACTTCACAGGCAACCTGAAGTTGCACACTCTGCTGAGGCCCTTGGCAACATACAGGCTGCAAGAATCCCACAGGTGCTGTGTCCTTATGTCAGCATCAGGTATGCACACTGAAAGCAGTTATCTGACTGCTTACTTTTAAGTCTCCCCAGACCAGAAAACTGACCAAAAAAACCTTCTCATTATTTTTGGACACAAGCACAATATGTGGACGCCTTTGAATGCAGTCACCTGTTGCTCAGGCACCCTCAGTCACTCTCAGCCTAGTTACTCTGTTACTAACTGGTGTTCTTGTGTCTTTGGGCTGCAGGACTCTGACTCTCCGAGACACTCTACTGCATCAAACAGCTCCAACCTCAGCAGCCCTCCCAGCCCAGTTTCTCCTCACAAGACCAAGAGCCTCTCCCTGGAGAGCTCTGACCACGTGAGTTGGGACTCATGAACTGCTTCAGCATTCAGATTTGACATCACAGCAGCTTGCTGTCCCCATGGCTGTCCCCTTCACTTGTTCCAGTTCTCACCTTCATCATCCTAACCCTCCCCATTCCCTGTCTGAAAGCGATCTGGGAGTGGGGTACAGAGGAAGGTAAAAGCTGGTCGTCTTCAGCACTGTTCAGCACTGCCTCACCCTCCCTTCCCCAGATTTGACAGCAGCAAATGAGCAAAGCTAGGGTGTTGGTGAATATCAGATGCTGTAGATTTCTATTAGTATTGGTTTCATTTTTGTGGTTACAGCTGCTTCATTTTTAAGACATATTTATCCCACCCCCCCTTCCACTTCCCAAAAAGTAGCTTAAGTAGACCAGACCAGTATCAACAAGAGAAAATTCAGAGGGATTTTGTTTTCATACAATAGCTCATTGTACTGTACAAAAGTAGCACAGAGACCCCTTCCCCTGCATGGGGAATGATCAGTTATGTCAGAGGCACATAAAAGCTTTCAGCCACCACGTTTGAATGTCAATCTGATTGTCGCCAGCAAATCCTTATTGATTAAAATGATGCATATTTTACTACAGTGCAGAGTTTAAATAAATACGCAGATGTTAGAGTAAAATACGTATGTATATATTCAAAGAAAAAAAGCATTGTGTATGCAGCAGAAGATGGATGCTTATTTAAGAGAGCCTTTAATTTAAGATTTGTGTTGTCCCTGTTTTCATGCTCGGTCATATACAGACTTGGAGGCCTGGCCTAAACCCTTTACAGGACAGATACTCCCTTTGGTGTAGCGCTTGCTGCGCTGCCGGGAGAGGTCCCTGCAGTGCTTTCACAACATTTCTTTACTTCTGGCAGTAGCATAACTGAAGCTCTAATTCCTACTTTCATGTTAATCCCCATCCATTGCAAAAATGACAACAATTGGAAAGCAACCCTGTGCCCCAACAGCGAAGGGCACCGGTCAGCCGGGTGGCTGTTCTGGTTTCTTGTGCCCTGGCTGTGCAGCTGAGGAACCTATTGGCATGCAGGACAGTAGAGGTCCTTAAGGCAGCAAGGGAGTCAATGCAGCAGGATTCTACAGGAAAACTGTTTCCCTGGGTCAGCCTTTGACCAGGTTTAACTTAGAAAGGAGCAGTCTTCCACATCTTGACCATCCCTAACCAGAAAACTGTTACTGTTGTTACCAAATACTAGTTGCTAATACACATCAGCCAAATGAGTGCCCTTAGCCCAAAGCTAGCTGTGGCTGGCTATGCTGTCACTGTAGCAACAGAGAACCTTGAAGACTGACCTCCCTCACACTGTTCACACTGTGGTAGTCGAAGATGCCTAGTCACCCACAACTGCCGTGCTGGCAAGGTTGGTTTTCCTCTCCCTCCCTTACCCATGCTGTGGGTTTGTGCAATTTGCAGTTGTTTCTATGTGCTCACCTGCTCTTTGGTTCCAGTAGCAGGTCAGCTTGGAGGTCAGAAAGTATTGTGGTGGAAGACAGAGCCCACTGAAGTTGCAAAAGTAAATAAAAAAGCTGAAGCTGGTCACGCAGTCACCAGAATAAAGTGAGAGACTGGTGTACAAGTGGATGGTAAGAGGAAGATGTCTCTTCTCTTTAGTTAGCGAGGCAGATGTGTTTTTTCATTTGGTAAGGTGTTCAGATGAGCCTCTCTTCTCAATAGTATTGTTGCTGGCTTTATCCTATGACCATATTCAAACATATAAGGGCTTTTTGTATGTAGAATACTGGGTTTTGTGGTTTCAGAAACTTGTTATGGCTCTTATTAAACCATTCCATATTCTTGCAGTCAGCAGTATAGAGTGTTTCACCCACATAGAGATGTTTGGAGTTTTCCAGTTTCTGTCTTCCCTAATAGAAGTTATAGGTAAGTTCAGACCATGTACAGTAATTTCCAGGTATGATCTAAATGTGAAATAGGGAGTGAGACACAGCTCATCTAATCTGTTTAATCATGCTGGATCTCCTAGGTAAGATTTTTCTTTCACTCTGAATCAAGAGGCTTGTCCAAGTTTAAGCTTATTCAATATTATTTTGGGACAGGAATTCAAGAATTTTTTTTAGAAATCATCAGATCAAAAGCCTGTCTTTCTCCTGTTTGGGTTTTTCAGAGCAGCAAGATGGTTGTGTTCTTTCTTTTCCCTTTAAAGCTACTAATTTTGCAAGCCTTAGCAAACAGCTAAGCACTTGAAATGAAATCCTCCTAGACAAGTTTTCAGTCTTTTTGAGGGACAGATAGGCAGGGCATTATTGGCATTATTAAAATTCCACATCAGCTGCTTCTTAAAGGCTGCATATTGCTTCAAGTATAGTCACTGCTTTTCCCCCACCATCCCCTTCTTTTGGTGAAGCATCTCCACACACTTTTCAAAGCCTTTGCAGACTAGTTTTGTATGTACTGTATGTTGTATTTAAAAATTAATCTTATTTTGATGTTGAGAAGGCATTTAAACAGCACTCATTTAAGATAGAGCAGCCTGTGTGACAGTCACCTGAGAAAGGGTCACAGGATCTTTTTTGTGGATTTTTTTTTTCCAGTTGAGTTAATGCTCTATCTGAAAATGGAACCCAGAGCCATGACCCAGCAAACAATTAAATCAAGAAAACCCCAATGTTTACTCCATACCAGTGCCTGAAATCTATTGATATCAAAACCTGACATTTTCAGGCAGAGCGTAGCTCAGCTGTGCTGAAAAACAAAGCTCCAGAGGATGAGCACTTCACAAGCCTACCTTGTTTCTACACAATTCCTAAGCCTTGGCAGTCTCCTTTAGGATTACTGTATTTAATCATTAGTTTGGTACTGTGAATTTTTATATGCATCTGTTCAAAAGAGAAACAGCAACTGTTCTCTCAGTTGAAAAGCAAATGACCACATCACTTATTTCAAAAGAGAAAATTGTCCCAGGACTTGAGTAGTTTTATATATTTGGGGACCATTTGACTAGACATGCCATTTTAAATGTCTCATCTTTTTTTGTTGTTGTTGTTGATATGAATACCAAAAGCATACGCATACTGTCGCTGAGCTTCTTAAATACTCATTGGGCTAGGAAAAGTAACTTGGTCATTTGAACTGTAAGACTTTTGACTGGTATCTCAGAGACAGTTGTCTTTTAAGGTTTGATGTTTGCTACTTTGCACTGTAGTGTTGCTTCAGCTTCACAGTTAGAGGGGTGCATTTTGTCCAGGGAGCTTGAAACCTCCCATTGAATTATTGACTGTAGCTGATCTTCTCTGTACACCTACGCATCTAGCAGATTTTTTTCCTTCTGGCTGAGACTGAAGGTGTTTGCATTTTTGACACTGTTTAAATATATTTAAACATAGGGGTAGTTGGGGTTTTGCCTTTTTTTGTTCTTTTTTCTTCTTCCCTTTTTCCTTTTTGATGGCAACAAAGGATCTGAACAGATTCGGGCAGCTACTAAGGATTCCAGGTTACAGAATGAGAACAGTTTAGTAAATAGTTTTCCCCTGCACACGTGTGCACACAGGTATGTGGCTTCCTTGTACATTTCACAAACCCAGGGGCTTCTCTATTGCCTATGACCTGTAGAGGATAGCTGGTGGTTTCACACAAGCATTCCTGAGGCTGTGGTGAAGTAGTTGTTTCTTTTCCTCTGAGTTAGTTGCTGTGGCTTGTTATGAATGTCCATTTTGCCCATTTAAATGTGTTTCAAAACAGAGTCAGGAATGTTCTCTCTGATTTGATTCTGATAAAATTATAAGCCAGGTGTCTTATTCTCAGGTAATGGCAGAGGGAAGTCAAGCATCTTGTCATACCAAAAAAAGTCCCAAAAGCATAGAGTAGTTATAGAAAAATAGTTCAACAGCACCTAACAGGTTCGCAGAGCTTGTCAGCCTTTCGAAACAAAACCGACTATTAACCCAGCAACAGATTCTGGCACCACATTGTCTTGCATAGCCAGATCCTAAGTGACAGGACAAACATTCTCTTGGGTAGAAGAAGTTTGGTGTGGTGTTTGTTTGTTTTTGTTTTTTTTTTTTTCCTATTTTATTGCACACCATTTAATTTTAAATAAATACATTAAAGGTAAAACCTATTGCAGTACAAGAACCCACACCTCCTGAGCCTTAGTCTGAGATTCAAAGTGGCGCATATTAGCTTCTGCTGTGGGGTTTATTTTGTTGTTAATAGGAATCAGTTCCAGGGAGGAAATGGGACAACTTTCTGCACTAACACAACTGCACCCTTCCCCTATGTTTTGTGTTCACAGGGTAGTTGATAAACACAGCCCCAGAAAGTGCTCTGCTGCAGGCTTTCCAGTCTAAATCCCACCTCCACTTTGTCTTTCACTCCAGCTGCAGCTCACTACACCCTATTCTCATTCTGCTTTAACAAAGTCTCATCCCCAGGGAAGAAATCCACAAACAAACCAGTGTTGGTATTTCAGAGCAAGTATACCTGCCTTTTTATGTATGACAGTTTCATATCATTTATTTTTAAAATATGTTTTTTAGGTTTTTCATTGTAATATTATTGTACAGTTTTGCATGGCATAGATGTAATCACTTTTTTGTTTTAGAGTATAAAAGCTGACAAGTGTGCGTGTGGGGGGAAAGATTCTGCTTTTTGCCTCTTCTCACTATTTTGTTTAATGCCCTCAGTGTTGTAGGGGACATTGTAAGAGATTCTCTGCTACAGAACAATGATGTAGATTCTTTTGCACAGAAATATTTAAGGTGGGAAAGTCAACAATGTAAAAATGACTTACCACCAATATTTTATGTT
The DNA here is from genome assembly GCA_024605025.1 of Megaceryle maxima. Lineage (NCBI taxonomy): Eukaryota > Metazoa > Chordata > Aves > Coraciiformes > Cerylidae > Megaceryle > Megaceryle maxima. Next base: position 51,274 of record JANHGN010007377.1, on the reverse strand, counting down.
GGTAACACACTTAATATTAACCTACTTTGATGTACTGCAATAAAACAGGGAACTGTTAGAGATGCAGATGTTCTGTCTTTTTTTCCTTACCTCCCGACATTAAGCTTTGAGGAGGAAAAGGAAAGGGGAATGATGGTGTTCTTGAAGTTAAAACCAGCATGTTGTAACACATCTGCACAAGTACACAGTGGAAAGGAAAAGAATGTGAGAAAAATCCATTTAACTCTAACAGCTTTCAGAAAAAATTACCAGACCTTTTTGAAAATTCAAAGTCATCCCACCTTAAACTTTAATACATTGAATTGCTTCAACTACAGTTTTCCTAACCTTTTTCTTAGGTCATCTATCCTGCGTCAATAGTTGTAGTCCTTGTTTCTGCTGTTCCTCCTTCATTTAGTTACATATCAAATGTTTCAGCTGCCCTGGCACTAGAGACTGAATTCTTATTTCTGAGCTACCCCCATCAAACTGACTTCCACACTTCTTCAAGTGCATCTCAAAGTACTCTTGAAGTTCTGTGTGTGCTCTGACCCTTTCACCTTGTCCACCAATTCCTTGCAAGTCAGCCTGGGATTTTCTCTGTACCAGAGACAGCCTGTTGGGACATTTACCAATAGGGTAATGAATGAAAGGGAAAAATGTACTGGCTTTGATTCTGTGCTTCAGTCACCACTCCCCCTGCAGCAGGAATACCAGACTAGGCTGTTATGGATCCTGCATTTCCAGCCTGGGCATTGTCTTGTTTCCAAAGACCACCAGCAGTCCCCTCTGGGACCAGTCAGCATGCTTCCCCCTTCTCACATGGTCACAGGCTACCTTTCTCCACAGAAACTTCTGATCCTGTCCCTGTCCTATCAAAATTAGTACTTTCTCAGTCCCCCAACTCTAGTTTATGTGGATTTAAGCCCATGGGCCCATCCTATCTAGGTCACTGCAGGTCTCTCCTAGCTGCAGTAGCTCTATGAAATACCATCTGTTTCCTGTGCTCTGACTTGTACTATCTGTGCCGTATTTCTGACTTCCCAGGGTTGCCATTGCACCATCACATCTGTGAAGGTCTTGGGAAACAGGCCTTCTACTGTCAAGGGATTTGAACATTAGAAAAGCAGAAAGTGAACTGCATTTGTTAAGCTTCCTTTTCAGCTCTTCAACATAAATTTTCTGTTTTGATGTGGCAGCCAGGTTGATTAAAGAAAGGTAGAAAAATCACTTCTACCACATGCACCCTGAATCTTGATTCTTTAGAATAAAAAAATCCCTGTCTTCAGAGAAGTAGATTTAACCTCCAGCTGCTTGCCCTCTGCAATAGAGAACTGTTTTCTGTTTTCCTACAACTTATAAGCTTGCTGCAGCAGAGAATGTTCTTGTCCTCAACCTCCGTGTGTAGTTATGCTGCTTCAGAGCAAGCAGCAGTGATCAAGTGTTCTCGCTCACTGTAAAATGTCATGTCTACTTTGACTTGAAGCCAAAGCTCAGTGTTTCTGGCTCACCTTCTCTCCCCAGCTGCTACACTGACACGCAGTTTCTCATGTCACAAATGCCTTCGGACAAAACTCTACAAATTATTAATGCTTTTAGACCATACACAAAAGGCCAGGAGAATTAGGGACTGAGAGCTCTAATTAGCTCTCCTAATAAGGAAACATCCTAACTTCTGCCAGTTGCTAGCCTTTAGGCAAACACAGAACAACTCAATCGTTTGGCTTGATATTATTCTTAAACCCACTGTCTCTCAAGGGAAAGGAAATGTTTGCTGAGCGTTAAACACTCAAGCCCCAGCACACTACACAAAAGATCTGTGGTCCAGTGATCAAGCACATACCAATCTCACCTAGTTGTGCTTACTGGAAAAGTGAACTGTAATGATCTTAAGAGTTATTTTGCTGCCTTTGCAAGTTCTCTGAACATACTGCCCCTGACTCTTACTTTCAGAAATTTTGTACTGAAGGTCGCCTAATCCAATTCCCTTGTCAGCTTTTTATACTTTGCTTTTTAATCTTTAACATAGCATTTAACAAACAATTCCACTGTTTTTACAGCTGCAAGGTCTAGATCCAAAAGAAAAACTAAGCAATGTCTGTCAGAACCCAAAACAAGGGAAGTTTCTCTGTCAGTGCACAAACAGCTTAATGCAAACCTATTACTTCACAGAACAGCAGAGTTCACTCTTCAAAAAGAGTTATGAATAACCTGAGCAGTACTTTTAGCTGAATTGAACAGCACTGGAGCTTTCTCAACCAAGTCTTAAATGAAGCAGTTTATATGTTAATCTTGGAATAAAGGTTATATAATAACCTGTTCTCCCATTTCTCAGACATCCCCCCCCTGAAAGACACCATTTATTCACTCACCTGTTTTTTACCTCTGGAAGTGTCAGTAGGCAGGATTTTTCTTATGTAGTGAAGCTTAAGATCATACATTTCTGGACTGTGTTAAATGAGCCGATCCTGCTGCTAAACAGCACCAGGTAAGCATCAACTCCAACAGCCACTCTGTCTTCACCAGTGGAGGAAAGGCAAAAAGACCTGTGTCCAGGAAATTGGTAACAGAGGTATTAAGACAAAGGAAAACAAAGAAACTAGTCAATTAACAGGGATTTTTATGGCCAGACAGATGTTCAGGCTGATGTCCCTCTAGCTCCTGGTAACTTTGTCACCATCACTGTTACCAATAGGGACACAGCTGCAATGGAAAGATGAAGAACTAAACAGGCCATAGATAGATGGCCTTACAAGGTCAATAGCAATTCTTTGAGCAAACAGCAACGAGGAGACTTGGAAGCTTCTCCCATTCATCCCACAGAACAGGGCATGGTTCACTTGCCTATTCATTACCACACCAGAAGATGAAAAAAACCTGCAGGCAGAAGGCCCACCGCACAAGCACTTTTTTATTGAAATCAGGAAGTCATACAGGTACAGGCTTTGTACAAAAAAAAAAAAATCTAAGAAAGTAAGTTTCCTAGCTTGACTCCAACAGTTTAAAACTGTGCGTCTGGTTTTCAATGTGTGACATTTCAGCAAAACCTTGAAATGCTCATGAAAGACATTAAGTGTTCATCTGCCTTGCTGTTAAGTTCTGCATTACAGGAGGACAGACAGACAAACCAGGTTCTTGGTTAGGAGTCCAGCAAGCAATTGGTGTCAGAGGTGTAGTTTATCTAACTTGCCTTCAGGAAAACCAATACGTACCAGACGGCAAAGAATCCCACTATTTGTGCTTGGATATAGCTCTGCTTACCTACTTGACTCCCAGCACTGAGATGGGTGGTGTGAGTGTACATGTGTGTTTAAAAGAGATGGGCATTCAATTCTTGGGTTTTTTAAATATCTCCTATGTTCAGCTTGCAAGCCAAAGAGAGGCAGAAAGCATAAAACTTCATTCTGTGTACACACACACCGCTTGCATTAAATCATAAAATCCAGGAGGGTTCTTAGACTGCCACCATTTGACTTACAAAAATGGGAGGGGGGAGTGCCGAATGTGTCTGTGGTAGGGTACACCTTAGTATTTCATTCTATAATTCACAGTATGAAAACTACTTGAATTTCCACCTTAGCATGAAAGAGAGGAGGGTATTAAAAAAAACCAATTTTTGGAGAATTACAAACAGTTTTCAGTATTAAATTCTGCTCGTCCTCCTTCCCCTACTCGTTATAAACCCCAATCAATACACAGCCACCATCACAATGTTAAAAATGCATTCAAGGTAGTTGGCTGGTGCCTTGAAACAGTACAGAAGCACTCAAGAAGATAGTTTCCCACAAGCTGCAGACTGTACTGACAGTCAGTGTAGATAGGACACACAGAGCATGAAAGAACAGCTTTGTCCTTGTGAAACGCACACTTGGCTTCCAGGGCACGGGCTGCTGCATCTCAAGAGGATGGAGAGCTGGGTTGCAACGCATGGGAGGCTACAGCGCTCTCTGCAAGGCTCAGATGAACTGTGCCCTCAGAAGATGACATGTTAGTTCATTCTTACTACTCCTCTGGCTTCTTGCCCCTACTGCTCCAATATTTGCTATATGCCTCTTGGAACATGTTTTTGCAGGGAATTTTGGCCTTCAGTTTGGTGCAGATAAGGAAAGAACCGCCCATCTTCCGATGAAGAGAGTAGGTCTCCTCTGGTGGAGGGATAAGTCGATGCTTCAGCATGATTGGGATTAAACCATGGATCTTTTCAGTGGTGCTTTGATTGCCAAAATCAAAAGGTTCATCAGATGCAAAAGCCTCTCCCAAGATGAGGACCGCATTTAAGTGGGCATCTTCCATTTCCTGCCCAAAAGGAAAGAGGCAGAAATAACATCACTAGCCATTTTAACCACCAGGGAGGAAAAGGAGAAGTGATGCTAGTGCTAAGAGCAGCAGCTCAGGAGAAACACCCACAGCAAAGGTAACATCCAGTCCCCAGCAAGGCTGATGAACATTCAGTTAATACAGCAACTAAGCCTCCCAGAAGACCATCTGCCCAGTTATGGAATTTCAGCAGTCATCACCACCTGCAGGGTCTTGCTAGGGAAGAGGAAGAAGGACACTGGTTTTGGGGCTACCTGTATCATCACTGCTGCTCCCACTCCCAAAAGGAAGTGAGAGAGCAAAAGCCCAAACCTTTTTTGACATCCACCCTCATCCAACACAGCTTTCAGACTGACCACTGGCTTTTACCACATCAAGAACTCTGGCACAGTCCACATGCACACAAACTTATCAGTGGCCACCACTAATAGAAGACTCTTCTCCATACCTTGACTTCATAGCCAGTGAGGAATTTCATTTCGATGGACTTCTTCAATACTCTCTCTCTGTCCATGTCAGCAGCTGCCTTGATTACCTGAAGAGGAGGAACACTTTCAGGAGAGCTACAGGATGACTGAAAAGTGTTTTGCACAGGACTACTACCAACTACTACTCCAGGTACACACGCTGCCTGCTCACTTGTTTGCCTCTACCCTTGTCTTCGAGGCTCTGCATGTTGGCCAGTTCAAGTGCTACTGGCAGAAAGATACAACTGCTGTCTCTCCAAAGCTCTTTCGAGTAAAGCTTCACATAGCCCAGAGGACATAAGGGAATTCAGAAAAGCTTCACAAATCTATCTGTAGACATTGCAGTTCTCCACATTTGTCATGCAATTTAAATACCCGAACCCAGAGAGCCAGAGGCTTGCAGCAGATGTGCAAAAGGCTATGTAAGGGATGATACAGGAACCAAGATCTCTCTCATGGCTCCAGCCCTGCTTCCCTCCACACCCAAAGTGGATTCAAGTACCAAGCTAAAAGATAAGCATAATTTTGCGAATAATCCTAATAACTGCAGTGCAGCACTCTAGGGCTCTGTGCAAGTCCTCACCTCTATGTAGACATCTGTGAACTTCTCATCAAACCCTCGTGTTGCTCCAAAGTCCAGCAGGGCCACCTGGAAACAGACAAACCCATCTGTATTACAGTGTCACCCACTCAAGTAGAGCCTGATGTGAAGAAGACTCCTGATGTCTTTGGAAATCTCAGCTGTCTGGAGAGTCTCTCCACTGCAGCTCAGCTTCCCCCTAACTCCTCGATCCCCTGACAGCAGCACAAACGCTTGCACTAGGTATGGCCTGTGCTCACATCACCACACCTGTGCAGCTGGTAACTCCGCTCGGGCTGTCTGTGGGGGGACAGAGCAGCACAGAACCTTTCCCAGCACTTTTCACCACAGACCTCAGGGATGAACAAGCAATTCCATCCCACCTGCAGGGTACAAGCAAGCAGCCAAACAAACAAGCAGGCCATCTGCAATTACTACCCTTATCTTCAGCACAGCACAAAACAAGAGCGTTCATCTAAAGAGTCCTCACCTCATGTGTGCTCCGGTAGAGCACTGCCAGCTACAACTTCCCACTGATCAGTTTCAAAAGAGACCCTGAGGCTAAGGAAGTAGCTGTAACTGGATCTAAGGCCAAAGACAAGCAGCCAGACAGGGTTACAGGAGCTCTGCTCTCCTACCCAGACCAAGTTGAGGACAACAGGCAAAGGTTTCACTGACCTACCTGCCCAAGGCTCAAGGACAGGAGTCAGAGAGAATCTCAGTAAGGGCTCAGGGGAGTCAGAAATTATCAAAATCTGGTTGTACAGTCAGAACAGCAGCTGTCTGGGCTTACCTTGTGCAGCTGCGGGTCATAGAAGAAGTTTGACCAATTTGGGTCAGTCTGCATGTACCTGAATTCAAACAGCTCCCGCAGACACAGGACCAAGATGTTGTGACAGATCTTGAAAAGCAAGGAGAGAAAGCAGCTAGTCAGGAGAGCAGAAAGCCCTGTTCACACATGTAATTTACAGCTGTCAAGAACTATCTGTTTCATGCTACAAAACCCCTGAAGAGGTGAGGGAGTCCCTCTCAGTAACTTCCAGCCCACATCCATGCAAGTTTTACATCAACCTGAGTTGGAGTTCCTATCAGCCCCTGGATGTGCCTCCAGAGAGGCTGCCACCCTCTTTATCTGGCAGCTGAGAACAGCAGGCCCCCAGGGATCACCCAGCTGCATGTGTTACTTGTGTCCTGGGCCTGCTTTTTACCTTCTCAGCTTTGACTACACACTTGGTTGTTGCTTTGAGAGCACAGGAACCTCTTCATAGTGCAAAGAGGGATCCAGATGCAGAAGTGCAGGAGGCCAGGAAAGAATTTCAGCCTACCCTGAAAGAAGGTCCTGCAGCACCCTGGTCAAATACAAGCCAGGGGAAACTAGATGCAGTTCCAGGGCATTTTAAGTTAAGGGCCAGAGAAGCTAAAGAGTCTCTTCATGTAAAGCTGCTGAACAACGTAACTGAAAAGGGTCTTCGCTAGATACACACACCCACATTGCACTCCTCAGCCGAGTCTTCTGCTGGACTCAGGACAGACCTATCTTGAGGGAGGAGCAGCAGACCCACACCTTGGCATGGGGGAAGCAAGAGTACAGTCCCCAAAGAGCCCATTGCCGAATAACATACCACAGCAGAGCTCTTCTCTGAGGCTAGTTAAGCTGGAGCCTGGTCAGCAGAAAAACCGACATCACCCTCATTCTGCCCCTCTTCAGCTTCTGCAAAGCTAAGTGAAATACCTCCTAGAAGGAGGCAGGGGAGCACCAAATTCAAGTCAGAGTCTCCTACAGGACACTGCCATTTGGGTCAGAAGGCCATGGGTCAGCCAGTCCAGTCACCGGTAAGAAAAAAGGGCTACTCCTGCAGCAACACCCCTCCTTGAGCCTTGCAAAAGCAGTTCTGATGATACAGCAGCTCGTCAGAGGGGACAAGCCCTAAGAACAGATAGCTTGGGGGTCACAGTCAGCCACAGCTCTGGCATAGCTTTAAGTCCAGTGTGATGCTGAGATCTGTTTATGTAGAGTAGCATACTCTGCCCTCTTCCCCAGTGACCCGCTAACAGCTGACAGCTCACACCAAGACCAAAAAAAAAAAAAAACAAAACCAACCCACACCAACAAAACAGAAACAACCAAATACCATGGCAGTTATTTCTGCTACCAGAGCAGCTGTTTGTCCCACCACAGCACTTCAATCCCTTGCTATATTCAGCACCAACGCCCACCCATCCCCACAACCACCCTCCTGTTTACGGAGAGGTACTTTTCCAGCAGCCCTGTGCAGCACAGGTCAGTCCCACGGGAGATGATGACAGACAGCTGCTCACACTGAATGATTCTGCACTCCAACTCGAAAGAGCAGCTGCAAAACCAGACCCATCTCCTCTAGCTGACAATCCCTCCATAGGGTCATCAGAAACAGGGCATCTAGGAGTTGCGCAGCTAAGCTACCTGCCCTTCAGCTGCCCTTGCCATTCACCCCCTCCAACCCCTCCCTGCTGAATGCCAGCACCTGCAAGGCCCAGACCAGCCTGGGGAGACTCCAGCATCACTGCCAAATTCCCTATGCTGAAGTCTTCCAAGAGGCTTCCAGCAGTCCCCCAAATCCAGCCCTGCTTGGCCCCGCTCAGGATTTGCCCTTTCACAAAATCATCTCCTGGTCTACCAGTCACAAGGAAGGCTGAGCATGCTCCCCTAAATGAGGGGAGAATCAAGACCACCCGCCAGTACCTCATTTCGAATCTCCTGGCTCAGTCCTACAGCCTGATCCAAAGGGAAGCCAGACACCAGCTCTGTGGTCAGAACATGCTTGCTGCACAGCTCATCCACTACTCCTGGGACGTAAAAGAAGGGGTGGTCTTTCAGCAGCTCCCTAAGGGATGGAGAAAGGAGAGGACAAGATTAGGAGCCCCGAGAGCAACCAGACCCCTCCGCAACACCTCACGTATGCACAGCCCCTTCATACCACCTCTGCCCACACCCTGGCTGTGGCTGCCAGGAATAATTTTCCTCAGCAGTTACAGTAGGGATTGAGTCACCATAAACCACGCCAGTGACTTACAGCTACTGCCAGCCCCTGAGGTCACGTCTCCTGCCATAGCAGTAACATAAGGAGGGCTCCAGGCTGGTACACCAAAGGGCACTGGGCTCCTCTGCTCACCCCACTTTGCTTCAGGGCCAGACTACACACATGGAAGAAACAGGCCTTTGCCCAGGGGAGTGGTGCCACGGGCAATTCTACAGAGGGACCAGAAGGGCACCCAGCCTCCAGCAGCTCTCCCTCATGCATCTGTTATGTAAAAACAATCTGGTCCCTACCGCTAAGGTAAGACAAGGGAGCAGGCAGTGCTGGTGGCGTTTACTGCTTTAAGAGGGCCAAACTGAAAAACCTCCCAAACCAGAGGATGGGAGAATCGTACAACAGGCTGACGAGTTCACAGAAGAGCACTGCAAGCTGGCCTCAAGAGTTACAGCAGTACCTTCACATGTAGTCAAACAGGCTCACACTGAAGAAGGACAGTGGCTACCTGCCTCACCCCTGTGCTTCAAAATCAGCTTCACAGCTCAGCTGAGTCAAAACATGCTGAGCTGAGGTGGTAACTAGCAGACAGCTCAGGTCATGAACACACCCTCCCTCCCCTATCCTGCATCCCAGGGCATGGCATTCATCTCTCCGTTGTCCGTGAAGTTGTTAACCTCTCCAGTGTGTGTAAAACACACACAGATGGGAGGGGTTGAAGACAATGGTGTGAACATACTGGAATTTCCTCGCACAGGCAGCTTCCCTCTGGTAGTCACACTCGAGGGCCAGCTCTCTGCTCACGACTTCAATCACGTGCTCAGGGAACAAACCTGAAAATCAAACAGAAGTAGGCTTTGAAAAAAGGAGCCCTTCAGGCTATGCTTTCCAGAGCTACAGCTGAGGAGCAGCCTGCAATCCAGACAACTCTGAGCTGATGAGTCCAGGAAACCCCAGAGAGCCAGAGTGTATTTCCAAGAAGATACAGGTTCTGTGGTACCCATACTGTTCTCATACAGCAGGGCTCTACAGTCCCCTAACTCCCACCCCAAAACCCAAGCTGTCATTTCCTGGTATTGGCATGGCTGTGCAGAGACACACACCAAGAAGAAGTATCCAAACACCAGCCTATGCAAAAACAGCAGAAGAGGTTCCAAATGGTATCTGCCTACAACTGGGAGCAGGCACTGCCAGACAGAAACAGCATGACTGAAACAGTGAAATGCAGCAGCACGTAGGCAGGGCCTGAGCTGCCAAGTCTGGTCTTCTCAGTCTTGGAGCTGGAAAACCTATCCGCTTCTTGAGCCAGACACAGCTGGGACTGCAGCAGCCTCTGCAGAGCCCTGCCCAGCCACCACAGAAAACAGTCTCAGGTTTTATCAGCACCCAGACCGATTTTAAAGCAGTATTTGTACAGTCTCACTAAGATTTACAGCTGCTGCAAGCAGATGTTTGGAAAAAAGGAGTAGTAAATCCTGCATTCACTGTGGGGAAAAAGGACTTATCCAAGTGCTGGGACACTGAGGAAGCTTCCACGTCTGACAGTTCTCCATAGCTCCACAACTCTGACTGGGAAGAACAGAGAATGACAGGCATGGAGAGCTACAGGAAACATGGAGAAGTTCCACCAAATGTACCGGAAAATAACAGGGACAAAGCAAGACTACTGAACCTGAACACTACCCACGCTTCACAGCTAGAAAGCCATCAAAAGTGAGTATACCCAGACACTTTATACTTGGCCAAGAGTTCCTACGGGTCTGTCATTATAAAGAGCACACAGAGACACATGCATGTTACTCATAGCTATGAGTAAAAATAAACATAGGTGCACCTTCCACCCCACTGAGGGGATACTGGAGCAGGCACGTGTCCAGCAAAGGCAGTGCTGGCTCTGCAGCAGGAGGGGAGCAGAGCATGGATCCCCATGTCGGCCCTGCACCCACTGCTCACATCCACTACCTCTTCCACTTCCTGCAGTGGATCTGCTCCTGGGCACACTTAACAGTTCTTAAGTCCTTTTCACTGTTTCCTTGAGGATGTTTACTCCCTTCAGTCTATGGAGACTAGTAATGAGCGTGCTCCTTGAAAGGGTTTGGCAGAACTTGCACCATCAAGAACACCGGGTATGCCAAGGGTCTCTTGTCTTTTTACCTTCAGGGAGAATATTGCTCATGCTCAGGACAGTCATCAGGTTGTTAACGTCACTGTTGATGCTCTGGGCGACTCCAGGGTACTGCAGGACAGAATTGAGAGAGTGCGCAGTGTTGAGACTAGGTTAGCCAGCTGTATAGTGCAAGATAAAAATGCTCTCCAGCTCAACATCCACTGACCCCACAACACAGCCACCTACAGCCTGGCCATGAACCAGGGCATACCTGAACCTCCTCTAAAAGCTTATTTAAAGCCCACCATCTAAAATGGAATAGAGACACAGACTAAGATGCAGCTTCTTGCAACCAAAAGGGCCTGTTGAGGTCCTCTGACAGGGACTCTTCCAACACACAAATCCTACAACAGCTATGGCAAGGAGTTGTTTCCCCAGCACAGTTGAAAACACACACCACTGACAGGTCCAGAGCATTTCATACACAGCAGCAGGGCAAGTGGTGAGGCACCAGCCCAGTCCTGGCAAAGGTGCCTCCTCATGTTCCTTCTCACTTTGTCAAGAAGGGAACCAGCCTATACTGCCGTGGAATAGAATGTGCTGATGCTACAGGGATAATTTTCCATTGCTTTTACCTTGGCCTAACTTCAGAGGGTACTTTGGGTATAAATGGCTTGAGAAAAAAAGACATCAGTACCCATCCATGCGGTTTCTAAAGGCTCCCCACTTCACAAAAATTACACCAACCAGATGACCAACTTTGCCTGGGACCCTGCTCAGTTAGCAAGAGACACCTCACTCCTTTGGATTATAAACCATGCTGTACAAGGAATTTCATCTCTAGAACTTAATTATGTTAGAAATATCTGCTTGAACCTGCTGACAGCTTTAGTGTGAGTTGGTAAATACCCCCCTGCATAGTCACTGCCCCTGCTCAGCAGTCAGTGCCTGCCCAGCACTTAAAACTTCTTTAACCTTTGCCCTGTGACCAGAGTAATGTCATGCGCACATCCCAGACAGGAGAGCAGGTAGGACCCTTGCACACAGCCCTAAAAGCACACGCAGTCCCTCACCATCATTATCCCCATGCTGCGATGATACTTGAGACATCTCCCACTCATCTGGAGTCAGAGACTGGCTCAAGCAGCAAAATCTTTTCTGTCTTCTCCCTCTGCTTGCACTAGGTAACTAGGTCCACTAGGCTGGACCCAAATTTTCGCTTGCATTAAAACATTTCTTATCTGTCTAGCACTAAACATACTTATGCAGCTCCCCTGTGCTTTTATGGGGCACAGACAAGAGGCAAGGTTGGTCTGTAAAGCCCACCTGGATTTTCATGGCAACTTCTTTCCCATTTTTCAAGCGCGCCAGGTGAACCTGACCAATTGAAGCAGCAGCAAAGGGACGTTCTTCAAAAGACTCCAGTTTATTCCTCCAGTTGGGGCCAAGATCATTGTTCAGAGTTTTCTACAAATAAAAAGAAAGCATCAGGGTATGGGAAGCAAAGATTTAAGAATTTTCACTAGTGAAATTACATTCATCTAAGATGACTCACACAGCCATTTATGAGTACCTATGACCTGCTTTCTAGCTTGTCCTTCCTTCCTCACCATTGCACACCACTGTGAGGAGTGCTCCCCGACCACTAAAGAGGTGCTGACCAGATCTGTGTGAGGCTCTGTTGCTCTGGCCTAGTGGACAGAGATCTTCAGCACAAACACTGCTGCCTTAGCAATACAAAAGTCCCCTTTTTTGGTGTCACTTGTTATCTTCCAGAAAATGAGCAAGGACTTAAGATATTTCTCCTTTCATCTTGCTGCCAAGCTGAACAGAAGCAATCCAGGCATGCAAGAGTGACTCTGTTTGAGGCAATATTGACAATTAAAACATCACAGCCTGCTTTAACAGCTTTTTTGCTACATTGCCAGACTGCCATATTTAAGTTCTGGCTCTGTCCAGTGTCTTTCAGAAGTTAAGTGCTGTTGGCAATTCCTTTTACATCATCCTTCACATCTTAATTTACAGAGGAAAGTAAAGAGAAAGAGAGAACATGTACATTGCAGAAAGCAAATTCAGTTTGCTTCATTGGGGCTCTTCTTAGTGAGTTTGATTTAACCAAAAAAGTAAGGAAAAAGTTGTTGGGTTCAGACTAAGATGTGTAAGGCTGTTTCTGAAATGGGATGTAGGCACTTCTAGACACTGGCTTAACATGCATGAGAAAGACAACAGAGAGGAAATAGAATAGGAGGCTACATTCAACAAGACCCTATAATCAGGTTTGTATGCAACATCCACCAGCAAAGTCTCTGGACATAAAATACCCTACATTTCTCCCTCTGTCTGTAGCTAAGCTTCAGTGTCTTGGAGGGAAAAGGCAGCACATAATTGAAATAAGGAATCAGATGTTACAGACAATTGAAAATAGGCAATATTTATTGAAAGAATATTCTTTAAAAATCCCCACCCACCTCCCTTACTGGGGAATGTCACAGGTGACATTTGTTCTGTTATAGTTCCTCCTCCCCAATAAGCAGGAAGGAATATTCCTCACCATCATCTGCTTTATCGGCATGAAGTCAGCACTCTGACGTACACGCTCAAAAATCCTCTGGAGATGGGGGTTGATGAAGGCATCATCTGCCAAGGGAAAAAGCACATGGCATTGCATTCTCCCATTCTTTATCACACAAAGAAACATGTACCTGCATTCAGACACGCCTGGTTATCCTGCTCCCACACACCCCAGGGGAGGTTTTGGAAATAATTCTAGTTCAGAAGCTGTCCATACCCAGAAGTAACAGCTGAGGTGCAGCTTCTGAGGCATCACGCCTTTAGAAATGAGACAAACAGAAGTCCTGAACACAAGTAGTAAAATAAAGGGGAAAAAAAATAAAAATAAAATTTAAAAAAAACTACTCCTTCCTTTTCATTCTTGGAAAAAGTCTCCAAACATCTAAGCTGCATCCTCCAGCTGCAGCAGAATAAAGTTTCTGTGCACCCCCTCCCAGTTTCCAAAGGAGGGTATGACTGCACAAGAAGGCACACTGAGAAACTTTTTCTATGTGGAATCGAGCATCAGTTGTCATAGTGCTCCCTGACTTTGTCCTGCAGCACCACTGAAAGTACTGGGCACCTCCACACAGCACAGAGGCTTTTGGTGGTTGCATAACCCCGAGAGCAAGAGTGCTCTGCACAAGCCTCTGTCATCCATGAGCCTGTCTTCTTGCTGACAGCAGTACAGCATTCATATCTAGGAAAGGACACTGTGTCACAGAAGGAACCCTCCCAAATGCAAAGCAACTACAACTGGGCAGAAGAAAACATAGAAGTCAAAAGTAAGTTATTTTGAAATGAGTCAGAGCGATTTAGCAAGCAAATATTTACACTTGTAAGAAAGAGGAGAGGTAGGGGCATTCTGAAAGACTAGTCCTCTCCTTTGAGCAAAGGCTTCTAAAATAGCTGAGAGAAAAGCCACCCATTCTGGAAAAAAATTCATTTAATAAAGGACTGTGGAAGAATTAGATTGGTCTGCTGCTCTACCAGCACTGGAAAAGTCCAGGGTACCAGCCATAATCGTGAGAACTCAACCTGCACATCCACTTGTGACATTTAAATAAAATTCACAGAATCATAGAATCACTTAGGATGGAAAAGACCTTTAATATCCAAGTCCAGTCATTAATCCAGCACTCCCTCAGCCACTCCTCATAAGACTCATTCTTTAGGACCTTCACGCATTTCGGTGCTCTTCTCTGCACCCGCTTCAGCACCTCAATGTCCTTGTAGTGAGGACCCAAAACTGCACACAGTATTTGAGGTGCAGCCTCACCAGTGATGAGTGCAGGGGTACAATCACTCCCCTACTCCTGCCGGCCACACTATTCCTGATGCAGGCCAGGATGCCGTTGGCCTTCTTGGCCACCTGGGCACACTGCTGGCTCATACTCAGCTGGCTGTTGACCAGCACCCCCAAGGTCTTTTCCACTGGGCAGCTTTCCAGCCACTCTTCTCCAAGCCTGTAGCGTTGTAGGGGGCTGTTGTGACTATAGTGCAGGACCTGGAACTTGGCCTTCTTGAATCCCATACCATTGGCCTTGGCCCATCAGTCCAGCCTGTCCAAGTCCCTCTGTAGAGCCTCCCTATCCCCATGCAGATCAACACACCCACCTAACTTGGTGGTGTGTGCAAACTCACCAAAACAAAATCTATCACTGCTCTGCATTTAGATGCACGTACAGCCATAAATCTATCCCAGAAAAACAAGAAACAGACAGCTACCTTAAGAGCACCATGCTGGGAAGAAGGGTGGAAGAGAATGGCAAGAAAAAGGTATCTAATGCAGACACACGACAGTGACACTCAGCTTTGTTTAGAAATTCCCACCACAGCCATGAGCGGCATTTAGAAGTACTAACCAAATTAGGAGGGGCTCCCTATTCTGTCACTAAAAGACAGAGATTAACTTTGGCTGTGAAGGAACAGTGAGTAAAACTCTGTTGTGACTTTATAACCCTTCAAGAAGGCTAGAGACTGCATTTGCATGCACATTTCAAACACCAAAGAAACTTCTGCTCTGTCATCAATGGTGTATCACTGCCAAGCTGCTGAATGTTATAAAAACTGTTGGTAGGGATACATGAAAGTATTAGCCACCATGATGGAACAGGATGACCTGCACCTTCTAGGATGACTGTGCGGAAAGAGAATGGACCTCACCAAAAGTGACTCCTGCTCCTAAGAAGCCATTTGCTTCAATGTATGAGGGTCTGCCACAGGCACTTAAGATCAGCTTCCTATTATTTTGCTTATTGCTGACATCCAAAAAAACCTCACAAGCTATTTCAACCTTTATTCTGAGGAGGCATTCTTAAATGGGGCTGCATGACCACCATTGCTTGGTTCAGGAGCTCAATGCCAAATAGCCAAGAAACCTGCAAGTCCAGATTGACTGTAGAGAAACTCAGCAGCAATGTTAAAATTTTATCAGAAGCAACTCTGACAGCACAAGGCTTACAACATGCTGATGAATAGGGTTATATGTCTGTGGTAAATTGATGAGGCCTTACTGGAAACACTAAGCAAGAATCAAGGCAGGGCACTCTCACCTGGCAAATGCTGCTGTCTTTCCGACATTGTCCAGAGTATATGCACCAGAACACAAGATGATCTGGGGCCCTTGGCATCCTTTCTGTGCATGACCTTCAAGGATATGTGTCCCTACCAAATCCACTGACTCACAAAAATCAGACATCAGGGTTTTAAAGTTCACTGCTTTGTAACTTCCAGGATGTTTAGCTCACAGGTGCTCTCAGCTGCACCTGGACAAAGCAATACAGAGCACCTACACTCAACAGCACACATCCCACACACATCCAAACTCAGCAGGCCACCAAGAAGCCCATGAAGTGGCAAGAGCTGCGTGAAACTCTCATCCAATCAGCCAGCCCAAGAACCGGATACTCTGCACTGTCGGAAGTGTCCAACTTATTTTACCACAACTGGTCCTCTGCAAGGTTACCAGCAGCTTATGTTCTCACCAGGTACTGCTGCACTCCATGCACTTGTCACAAGAGTCAAAGGAGGGCTGGGCACCACCGAGGTTGCTAAAGGCCTGTATGTTCTTGACACCAAAGTGAAGTCAATCAGCAAGTGTTTGACACTCCTGCCAATGCTCGGTGACATTAGGAGACAGCAGGCAAGTGACAAAAATCCAGAGCATTTCTGGTCCTCAGAGCTGGCTTTTCACAGCTATTCTCTCTTCACTCACATCCAAGCCTAGGGCAGCTGTGAGCAGGCTCTGGGCACACATCAGATGCAACTCAATAGTGTCTTAAGAATTTTAAATGAATCCCCACCTATGGTAGACAAGTTAACTACAGAGCTAATTTCCAGACATGGCTCACTCACCCCACAGTGTCACAGAGGCACTGGCCACAGAAAGCAAGGAGCAGGAGAGCTCCTCCTGGATCTGCACTGTGAACCATCGGTCTTTGGCACCTGGCAGTTTCTAGAAGGTGAGAAAACAGCATATGGGTGGCAGCCTTCGACACAGCAGCTGCTGCCTCCCACACCTAGCTTTGTTAGAAGTGTTGCCATCAGCCTGGCATGCACCTAAAATAAGCGATTAGCAAACGAAGAACGATGAAACGCCACAGTCAAGGCTCTCTGGAACAGGGAGCTGGTCCTGCTTTATTGGCTAGCTCAAATTATTTAATACAATACTAGATTCAGCCTCACCAGTCAACACCTACAAAAATCCAAGTAGAAGCTCAAGCCAAGCAAGCAGAGTACTTCAAACACTCAGACACTGACTCAGTTACAACAACGTCTCAAAATCTATTTTGAGATGAGTGTAACAGCTATTTTTGGCTGGTTCTTTCCTTTCCCTATCAAGTTGGGCAGGAAAGCAACATGGATAGGTCCACATAAGGTCTGAATTCAGCACACCTGCAATCTCCCAGGAGTAACCTCACTGTTCAGTGCAGACACTGATGTCACTTCTGCTTTCACCTGTGATCACTGACTTCAAAGCCTGATGGAGCATCAGTTTGAGATCTCCTCAAGACAAAAACAAGTGTTCTACACCTGATAAGATTATCAGCTGTACTGGCCTTTTCAGCAAAGCTTCCATGCCCACAAAGCACATAAACCACAACCAGGCTGCTACGATGAGAGAGGGCTGTGGATATAACCTTGAACACTTTTGGTGAACAAAGAACAGGATCATGTTCTTGTTCTCCTCCTCCTTTCTAGCAGGACACTGTGTAGAGTGTAATATAGTTCCATTGGTCAACAAGTACTTTTAACACAGGCATTAAAGTTCACAGACAGTGTTACCTTATTTTTGACCAGTTTCAGTTGTGTGCCCAACACAACAGGGACTCTGGGGGAGTGGTATATAGCAGACCCATCTAGTTGTTTCATACTGGGATTAGACTGAACTGAATCAAACATATCTCCCACCACTGCTCTCACACAAGAAAGCCACTTGCCTAGTCTACACATTCACTTGACACTGACTGATTCCAGACAGCTGACCACATACCACAAGAAACCAACTGCCCCACCTGGCAGCACTAAGAAGGACAGCTGAGGACCTTTGTTACCACTTACCTTGAATGCTTAACATCTGTCCCAGCTTCAGTGCAGCTCCCCGGACCTTGCACAAGGTTCTCACAATTCTTTCTGCATTGGCCTCTGACAGGAACGGGCTAGAATCCATCACTGCTTTCTTTCCTGAGAGCAAGGAGAGAAAGCGTATGGATGAAGAACACTCGTATCTCAGCAAGCTCACTTCGTGTCCATACTCTTCTTGGACAATTGTGCTGGAGAGGAAGAGAACTCCTGTTTGAATTCCAAATGAATTCCAAAGATTGCCAACCTTTTTCCCCTCTTACACCCTCACACATGCATGGTATTCTTCACCATGATCTTATGAGCAGCCCACTACTCAGAAAGATGCTGCCTTTAGACAGAAGAACATCTCAGTGTAGGTAGTTACTCGTTCCGACTGCATGCAGAGTCTGTGAGGTAAGGAGGTCAAACCCTTCTGTCCTTACTCCCACCAGCAGTCATGCAAGCTTCAGCTTGCACAGAACAAAGCCCAAAATATACAATCACACACATTCCTGTCCCCAAGAAGGAGTAAAGCCTGATGTCTGGCAGGCTCACTAAGTGATCATTGCAACCATCTTACACACCAGTGCCTCAGCTCCAAGCATGCAGCGTGGTTTTTATGTGACCTAAGAAGCACTTCCCCCTCCACTTTTTTTTTTTTCTGAGAGGGAAGGATACCCTGATTCCACTTTATAGTCCCTTTGGGAGAAGCAACCCAAAACTGCTTCTCCAGGGCAGTGCCCAGTAGAGCAGGGTCAGAAGGAGCAGGCAGGCACCCGCCAACCACTTCTCTTGGGTCTGCAGATCAGCTCCTGCTGATGGAGAGCCAAGCAGGAAGAAGGTCACATCTTACAGGGCCCACAGCTAGTATGCTGATCTTGGAGCTCTATCATTTTTTAACACTTCAGAGGAAAGGGTATTAAGGACAAAAGATCTGAAGCCCCTGTATACAACAAGCAGTGCCCAAAAAGGCACAGCATCTGCAACAGCCCTGAAGATCTCAGGCAGATGGAAATCACTGGTGTGTCATGTAGTGACTACAGCAGCAAGAAGCACCTCTCCATCTCCAGGTAGATCTCTGGAAGGTATGCAAAGGGAGCTTAGACTGGCCAGGGACAGGAAAAAGAACCGAGAGTCAGACTGAAGTAACTGCTGTCTAAACTTTGGTAGCTCACACAACTTGGTACCACTTTCCTGGGGTGCTAAGCAAGTTACTGATCCAACAGTCACCCTTTTGATCTGGCAGACACTCTTCAGCCCCTGCAAGCAGCTGGCTTGCTTACAAAGATTTGCCTAGAGGAGTGATGCCACCGAACTGTTTGCTGGCAGTGCACAGAGGTGCCAAGCCCTGCCCTCTCCTGTCCTTCAGCCTCCCCTCTCTCTTTCCCATGTTGTGGGAGAGCAGCATGTGGGTCATGTATATGTACAAATCCCTGTCCTGAGTAAAGAATATACATGAGAAGGAGAGCGGAATAAAAATATTGGGAGGACACAGGACAACCACCCTGCTCTTGAAAGCAAGATGCAGAGAAGCAGGAAGGGCCCCAAAGTCACCATCTGTGGCACACAAAACAATCCTCACAGCACATTTTGCCCTGGATCCTCAATGTAAGGAGTGAAAGAAAGAATAAGTAGAGCTGCCCAGGGCATAAGAATCTGGCTTTGCCCACTTGAAAAGCTGGCTCTGGAGTGTGGAGAGCTTGGAGTCATCTAACAGAGCTGTGGTTCTCAATGATCCTATCTCAACTGTCCCAGCAGGAAAACTGTGTCCTTAGCAATTATGAGGCAAATAATCCCTTTTATGTGCTCCATCAGACACACATGAGCTAGGAAAAGTACCAGGTCAAAGCCTTACCTTCCTTCACAACACCTGCACACAAAAACATCCTCTTTTGAGTCTGCAGCAGGATAAAGGAATTAGTTAATGACTGATTAAAGTCACCCCCCAAAAGCCAATGAACCCTGACAATTTTAAGAGACTTATTAGAGAAAGAGCCAAACACAGGCACTCCCTGTCCTCTTCTCATTGAAGTAAGCCCACAGGGGCTCTATCCATTCACCAGGCAGCCCAACAGCACACGATCAGCTGTTGCTTTACTACGTACTTTGCTGAAAGTGGGCATGAATAAGAAGGTGAACTGAAAGCAAGACAGTCAACAGCAGGATTATGTAAATGGCAAGCAGAGAGGAAACAGACATAGGCTTCCAAGACTAAGTGCAAAGGAAACAGGGATTAAACCCAGCACAAGTTCATGAAGAAATATGCCAATTTTCAGTAAGTTATTTTTCCCAAAGATGGCTGGCACTTTTTGACTATATTAATGATTTTCAACCCATCTCAAGATCAAAGTTGTGGGTGTTTTATTACTGACTTCATCAGGGAAATTAAAAAAAAAAAAAAATCAGTCTCACATCTAAACAAGCTGTGGCAACAGGGACATCTCAGAAATGAGGTCTCCTCCAGCTGTAGTGGCTGTAAATTGTCAGGTCTTCCACAGTAGAGGCAGCAGGCAGATGCCTTCAGGTGGGCTTGACCCACATTTTTCTTTCCAAATCCAGAATCACCATGAACGTTTCAAATCTGTGTGCATCTCACAACTGTATTGCTGCTTTTCCACCTCCTTTGCTGCTGTCAAAAGGAGAACTAACCACTGGACTTGGTGTGTAGCTGTTTTTAGACCATCTGCTACACAAACTTTGGGGCAAGGGAAGAGTCAGGGGCATAGCCTAAGCCCTGAAAACTCCAGGAGACTGCATAATTCCTTTGTATAGCATCCCTATGATCAAACCTAGGTAATCTGCCAGCCCTTCCAGGCTCTGCCCAGCCTGGCATTTGCCCAGTACCTAGCGGAATGGCCTGGTACAGGTAATATTAATAAGTTACAAAGCTGACCTTGAACGCTGGGTCTCTTTTCTAGTCATGGCAGTTATTTATCTGGGCACTCTTTCATTTTTATTCCTGGATATTTACTCTCCCATTCCTACCCTGTGACAGCCTTGTGCTTTAGACCTGCATTCAAAATACTGAGTCACCATCAGGGTCACTAGTGACTGAGGAAGTTGTTTTTGATTAGCTACATCAACCAAGTGCACCCCCATTGAAAATCAAGAGCAGCCATCCTCTTTTTTTAAAAAAGTAAGAGGAGACAACCTTGTACCTACTCACAGGAATTTGACAGTCAGGACATCAGGTGTGGCTGGAGAAGGAAGAAATTAACAAACTCTTGCACCACAATTTTTTTGTTCTAGGATTGTTTATGGAAACAGAGGCAATCCAAGGCAGAAAGAGAGGAAGGGGCCTGTGGCCACTGAACAAGGATGAGGAAATTGAGCAGGGAAAGACAGATCAGCACTAGTGCAGTTGCTGGAGAACATGCAGGAGAGTGGGTATTTGTGGTCCCTGCCGTTTGGTAACGGCAATGGAAAGAAGCAGTACAAGCCATGCTATTAGGATTACTTGTAGCTCAGGAGTTTCATGGCTTGTGGTTTTGTGTTTCTAGCTCCATTTTAAAGTGGTGAAGACACTCATTTGTATTCACTGAATGAGAGAAGAGCAACCAAGAGAAGGCTCCTTCCCGTCACTCCTGGATGCCAGTGAGTGTGTGAAATTCTTAGTCATGCCTTTGGGCACACACACATCCCACTTATTTAAGTTTGAAGTGCCAAGAAGTTACTATCAATATTGCAGCTGTGGGGAGAGAAGACATCCTCTACCATCTTCCAGAGACTGGGACAATATGTCATTCTTGACAGAGACAGGTCTTAACCTGAGCTTTTGCTGGCAACCAGAAAACTCAAACACAAATGCCTTGAGCTGAAATCATGAAAGGGCTGCAGAGGTATTTTTTGTAGAAATGTAGAGGTACCTATGTCAAGGTATTTCCCCCAAGAATAGCTAAGGCTGGTACTGCCAGAAGAAGAGTAAGGAAATGGGATCATTGAATCATCAAATGGTAAGGGTTGGAAGGGACCTCTGGAGATCATTGAGTCCAACCCCCCCACCAGCACAGAAACACCTAGGGCAGGCCACACAGGAACATATCCAGGCAGGTCTTGAAAGTCTCCAAAGGAGGAGACTCCACAGCCTCTCTGGGCAGCCTGTTCCAGGGCTCTGTCACCCACTTAAAGAAGTTTTTCCTCATGTTGAGGTAGAACTTCCTGTGTTTCAGCTTGCTACCACTACCCCTTGTCCTATCACAGAGCAAAGAGACTGCCCCTTCTACTTGACACCCACCCTTCAGATATTTGTAAACATTAATAAGATCCCCTCTCAGGCTTCTCTTCTCCAGGCTAAACAGCCTCAGGTGTCCCAGCCTTTCCTCTTGAGAGATGTTCTAGTCCCTTCATCATCTTCATAGTTCTCGGTTGGACTCTCTCTAGTATTTCCCTGTCCCTCTTGAGCTGGGGAGACCAGAACTGGACACAATACTCCAGATGTGGTCTCACTAGGGCAGAGTAGAGGGGGAGGAGATCCTCCCTTAAGTGCTGGACACACTTTTCTTTATGCACTCCATTAGCCTTCCTGGCCACAAGGGCACATTGCTGTTCCATGGATGACTTACTGTCCACCAGGATGCCAAGGTTCCTCTCCATGGAGCTGCTTTTCCAGTAGGTCTACCCCTAAGCTGTACTGGTGCATGGTGGTGTTCCTCCCTGGGTGTAGGATTCTACAATTACCCTTGCTGAACTTCATTTTGTTTGCCTTTGCCCAGATCTCCAGTCTGTTTAGATCTTGGACTCAAAACTGTGTACATACACTCTGCCATGTAACTTTGCAGAAGCAGAGCCCATTGAGGGAGTCTCATCCATGGAACCTTACCCATGACTGTAAAATCTTGTGGAAAACACATCCAAGGACACTAGCTAGAGGCTGTAGCTGAGTTATCCAGACCCTCCTGCGTTCTTGACCTGAGAAGCTCCAAGAGAGCAGAAGGGTTGAAACAGACTTTCACTTCTACCTCACCTCAGTAGTCACTACTATAATTTTCTAGATCCCGTGCCTAGATTCAAAATTGGCAGCCTTCGTTGCCTTATTCTTTCATCAAGGTTTGTTCAAGGCAATTACTCTTCCCAAAGCATAACTAAGGTTGCAGAGCAGGCTTCTGGCACCATGTTATAGTTCTAGAAGAAAATAATCGTTTCCCTAGCAAGAAGTAGTCAGTCCAAAGGTGCAATTGCTTTATTGCACAGAAAAAGCATCTGTTTCCTTCTAAAGAATCCCTTCTCGTGCTCTGGGAAAGAGAAACAAAGCTCATGTTATTCACTCAAATTTCATAGCTCTGCAACCTTGTGTTTTTATTTTGGGATGTGCCCAATTAGAAAATGATCTGGCAAGCAGAGAAATAAAATAGCAAATAGTTGTGCAATTCCTCCTCTGTTAAAAGCAAAGCAAATAACCAACTACCAACAGGTATGAACAATGTGTCAAACATCAAAAGTGCTGAAGGCAAATACCTTCAGAGATCCTTTTTCACTGCATTGCCTTGTTTTACAGGGAATACAAAGATGCAAGCATTGACAGGTAGAGTCCTGGGTGGCACACAACCCCTGCCTTGCCCCTGTCCCCCCACCACAGGAAATGTGCTTCATCTGCTGGGGTGTTGGGTTTAGGTTTAAGGGGTTTTTTTGGTTGGTGTTTTTATTTAGTTAGTTGGGTTTTATTAGGGTTCTTCCCCCTCCAAACTTCTTCAGTTTTCAGCTACCCCAGGACCTCCCCGTAATAGAGGTTCATACTATCTTAGCCTCCAGGCTTCCCTCATCCCCAAAAAGGACCAAGGGGAAGACAAACTGGCTTTGTAGTAGAATACTACTGGTCAGAGTAAAATTACAAGGATCCAACAGTCACCATC
Source organism: Megaceryle maxima (assembly GCA_024605025.1). Taxonomy (NCBI): domain Eukaryota; kingdom Metazoa; phylum Chordata; class Aves; order Coraciiformes; family Cerylidae; genus Megaceryle; species Megaceryle maxima. The sequence continues at coordinate 27,848 of JANHGN010007377.1, read as the reverse complement.
ATCATCTCAAAGCAATGCTTCTGAACCAGGAACGATTTGACTCCACTTTTACTTCTAGCTGTGTTTAACCCTTTCATCAGTTCCCTCCAGTCACTGGGAATAATCTAAACACAGAGACATACCAGCCAAATCAGAGACACCACCTGGAGACCAAAGAGCCTGCAGTAACTGTAACAAAGGACTTTACATTTTGCAGTGTCCAACAAAACTTTTTCTGTGTAAGAAACAAGTGAATGGAGTCAAAAGCTTTAGAATAACCTCATGTTTTCTAGGTAAGAGCACCATATCCTTTCTATGCCCTAAAGCACTCACCTCTGCACAACCATTCAGTACCACCATGTTTTAGAAACATGCAAGCTTAGAAGAAAGTCACCATGACATGGCCAGGTACAACTCCAGAATGTTCTACCTTCAACTTCAAATAAGCCAGAAAACAACATCAGGTCAATTTGCACAGCATAATCTTTTGACCCAGTATGAGAATGCTTCAGAAAGCAGCAAAACAGAGAGGGGAAAAAAAAAGATACTAGAAATAAAAAATTGCTGTTTAACTCATACATGAAGTGTTTTGTCCCTTTTTGAAGGGAGCAGCCATCCCTGAAGATCCTATTAGGCAGAACATTGCAGAGTGCAACCACTAACAAAGTTTTCCAATATGTGAGGTCATCTACAGCTTCTATACTGATAAACTACATGGTTTAATTGAACCCTTTAAAAAACTTGTTAGCCAAGGCAGTCCAACAGCAGGCACATTTGCAATATTCAAACTCATGGGTAGCTGTGGGAAAGTAAGCTGTAGGAATTGGGCTGGCATAAACTCATTCTCTCACATATACTTCTGTCTACATAGTAAGGTTGGGGTGTACTTAGATGGAAAGAATGTCTAGAGATGGAGAAGGATTATGCTGAAAATAAAAGAACTACCCACATCCCCCCTGTTATTCTCACTAATTCACCACCCCAGCTTCCAAAAGAATAAGATCTTGCAAATGCAGGTAAACTGTGCCTGGGAAATAAATACATAGAAATGGGAAGGAAAAAAAAAAAAAAAAACCCAAACAAACCAACTCCACACAACATACACAAAAACCCCCACAAACACAAAAAAAACCCCAAACTACCCCAGAATGTAGAAGGGGCTTACCACTGCGTTCCTCAGGTCTAAGACTCTTCTTTGCAACTTCTGCCAATGCCCCAATGCCAAGACCAACAGCTAGTCCTTTAAAATAAGAAGATAAAGGCCCAGATCAGAATTAAAAAAAAAACAAAAACAAAAAAAACTTCTGAGCCACATACAGAGCTGTTTTTTTTTTAATTACCCTTAACCCACACAGTCAAATGCATGGCAGCAAAACAGCTTGATTAGAACATACTGGCTTTTGCAGTGGAGTCTCCTTCAAGTTTGACACTGAACTGTTTTCTCCTGTATTTCAGCTCAGCATGTCAGGCAGGTATCATAGGCTAGGCCAGCGTAGTATACAGCATGTCAACAAGTTGTGCTAGATTGTATGATCCTGCTCTGGCAAGGGGGTGAACTCTAAGATCTTCAAGGTCCCTTACAACCCCTAACACCCTGTGATACCTGTGAGTGCTACCCAGAGCTCCATTCTCTGGCTGAGGTCCTGCTGTAGACTCGGTGTTTAGAAGCAGGGAGGAAGAAAGCTCACCAAATGTGGTTCTCCAAGTACAATTCTCAGGAAAGAACAGAATCATCCTCATCCCCCACCATGTTACCACAGCAGGGGGAAGCAAAACTGCATTTAGATGAAGTCACTGCCAATAGAGTTAAAGGTTTTTCCTCAGGCCCACCATATCCCAGCAGTGTTGTAAACCACAATTCCAAGGAGCTGTGCTGGGAGTAACCCTGCACAGCAACAGCAAGACCATGAGACCAAACACCAGCACTCCAAGTGCACCATAACCCTTCAAGCAGTGAGTTCTAGGGTGCTGTCTCACAGCCACAGATTAAGCTGCAGCTACAAAACCAGCATTCTCTGATGCCACTAACATGACCAAAGCCACCGAAGATTAAACGAGACACAGATCTAATCATGTAGTAATCCATACTACCAAAGGTCTCGCTGCTTTACCAGTTTCAAAATATTTATTTTTCTGGATAAATGACATGGGCAATGAGAACACTGGTGCTTCCTCTCAGCTCCTCATCCCACCAGGCCTTACTCCCACACCACCAGCAGTACTGGGTGTGCATGTTTTCCAAGCATCCCAAGCCCTCCTTGAGGCACTACTGGACAGCTTCCCAGGTAAAAAAACCAGTGGATACAGCCAGTACAATGCTGGAAGCATAGCCAGCCAGCACGTGGCATTTTGCCAATGTGTGCAGGAGGAAACGCATGCACACGTTTTTGGAGTCTCAGTTGAGGAAGCCTGGGCACAGACAAGTTGAACCTCATCGTGCATTGAGTTTTTCCTTTCTCCCACCAAGTAATTGATTTGTGCAAACACTTCAACAGTGCCAAGCCATTCATGACCACTGAGCAAATCTTTGCACCAGAAATCCAGAGATTTTATTAGCAAACAAAGTGAGAAAAATATCCCTAGACTCCCCAGGAGAGAAGCAAAGAGACTTTCAAACACAGCATAAACAATATCTATTAAAATGCTATTCCACAGTCATCTCCACTCAGATCCCACATACAAGACAGTAACTTGGAGCAGAAAGTACCAAGAATCTGACAGGAAGCCAGTGAAGATTGATGTCTCATCAACAAAATGCGATTTTCTAGACTGAACACTAACAGAGCACTTCTAGTGGCCTTGATCCCACTTCCACCACCTCCCAAGCAATGCTACCCAACAGAAATCAGCTTGGTCATTATCAGAGCTAGACTGAACTGGCCTAGCAGTAATTGCTTCCAAATTAAATGTTGCATTACCTTCTAAAGGCCCTATGTTCAATACTAAGATTTACCACCCGCACTTAAAATAAAACATATCTTAAGTTTCTAATCTCTCTTCATCAAGACACAAACCACTTGAAAGGCAAACAAAAGACTAGGAACCAGATTCTACTCTGTCCTCCAGAACACATCTGGAGAAGTTCTAGCATACTCCAAAAAAGCTTGTGGTTTACATCAGTGTAGGCAAGATCAGAATCCAAATGAACGTGTGTTGCACCTCACAGACTTACACAGTTGATCATCTGAACTAAACCATGTTGTAGACCACACCAGAAAAAGAGCTCTCTCTTACAATAGGTGCTCTTAGAACTTGCTGACTGCTCCACTCTGTCCAACTTGTTAAAAAATTAACTCAAATCAACTGTTTCAAATAAACTAAACCGAGGCATAAATAAGTTTATAGTTAAACAGCTGCTAAGGTTTAAATATCTGATATTTAAACAAAGGCTTCAAGCAAACTTTATTATATAATTAGAATTATAAACCTAAAACTGGGAATATAATTAAGGGAAACAGAAACTGCTTAGAAAAGTCAAATGATGCAAGGAAGGGAGAATGGAAATACAGAAATGAAGAACGTGCAGGTGGAACTGATGACCCACCAGGCTACAAAACAAGCATGGAGCAAAACACTGCAGAAAAAAAAATAATATCTTACTCCAATCCCAGGAAGAAAAAAAATAAAATAAATAAAAATCAAGGGTGGTATTCAGTACTATAGCTACCAACAGTCACCCCAGCTGCTGCAAGAAGCATGCAAAAATACCTATAAAGGGCAAAGAAGTTCAGTAGAGGCTCTTGTGCTGATTACAGAGAAACATTAGCCAGTATTACATGCAAGCACTGGAGAAAATGATCTTCAATCTTTCCAACAAAATGTTCTTTGCTTCCAGAAGAAATGAGAAAACAAGCAAGCTGCAGTTCAAGTATTTCTGCCACCTGTACCAATCTATCACCCACTAGAGTGTCCTGACACCACAGCTGAGAGATCAACATTCCCTATAACACTGGAGAGGCAACAAAGACAGGAGGAGGAATGATTCAAGTGTGAATGGGATCACATCAATAGCACAGGAATTCAGCTATCTGAACCTCAAGAACAGTTACATGTAGTCTGCTTTTGACCTACTCAACATCTTTCCATCTTCTCCAAGCCAAAAATGATGTTCTTCTAATATGGAAATGAAGAAAAAAATGGGTTTTATCACACCAAGGAGAGTCAGAGTCAAATGCTAGTAGAGCCACATGGTAGGTGAAGATTATATTTACCACAACGATTTCCTGGGGTCTTCATATGAAGATGGCATCCCAAAGCACACAAGAAAAAACTGTGCACAAAAAGCTTACTTCCTCTAAGTTATGTTCCCTCACAGATATGAAGCAGTCTCTTGCTCTTAATTATTTTCTAGGCAATGAGAAGCAGCTGGTAGAGCAGGAAATAGGCACACACACCCCAACCATGCTAATGCCTATTTAATTGTGATCATTTGAATGGCCTAGGAAGCAAGGGCAGAGCTAGGTGACTACTATTCCACAGGTTAATCGGTGACATCCCCTGCAAAAGAGCCTCTTCCAGCTGTTAACCATCATCCTTCAGCAGCAGCAGGTGCTCCAAAAGCCAATAATGTAATTAGAGACCCATTAAATTATCCTACACCTTGTTTTTGACTTCTGTTGAAAAGGCAAGGGAAAATGTTTAGGAGAACACACTGCACAGGGAGCTTCCAACTCACCACTGAGCTCTGAAACATTTTGTCAAGCTTATCTTGCCTTGGATCTTAGGAAAGCAAAAATCATCCATCTCAGGTGGAAACTGCCTCCTGTGCCCTCAGACTCTCTTCATCAGCCTCATTCTTCAACTTGTAGGTATTTTTACAAGTTTTACACTTGATGTCATGCATCACTCCTGAGAATAGTATCCAAAATGGACCAACAGTGAGGACAGCAAGTAGATAGGAGAGGCACACAAATACTGCCTTCCCCTGCTCACAATCCAAGAGGAAAATAGTCAACTATAAGCCCCTTCTTTGGAGGAATCAAAAATGGGCAGAAGTGAGTGGTACACAACAGTTCCTACCATTAGCTAATGTTTCCTGGTTTAAGCATTTTAAATGTTTCACCAGGATGCAATTTGCAAAGAACATTTCTCATCAGGTAAGAGCCAGTCAGGAAAAGCCACACTAGAATTAGCTGATCAGAGAGACAGTGCAATTGTGAAACCCTAAGGCCCTGTGCAGGTCAGAAGAAAACACTCTAAACTTGAAGCAAATAGCAAGCATGAGCTGCTCCTTGATATAAATGGAGTCCCTCTTTCCATGAAGTTCTAGAGACTGTTTAAAAGCTTGTATCAGTCTGGATCAAGATGTGACCGTTAAGAATTGTTCCTTACAGGTAGTTATTCCCACGTGGGGCTGCTCCTACTACTTCAGACTCACCACACCCTCAGAAGCCTTCTTCGAGCATTACCCAGCCTATCAAAATATTAGCAAGGGATTTCTTAAACTGGAAAAAACCTGCCCGTAGGCCACATCTGTTGTTTGTTAGCCAGTGTACTGACAGTACTATTTCCCTTTGTAAGGAAAAAAAAATCAGAGGGAAAGATAAACAATGAATGCTAACAAGAGACTGAAAAGACCAGGGAATCTAACATCATATTTGCAAAACAATATCCCCCTAAAAAGTCTGAAAGCAAGAGCTCTGTCTTGCCAGTGATTTCAATCATATAAAACAGACAAAAAAAGGGATGACACAAATATGACTGGGGATGCTTCTTATAAACAATCATTTCTTTCTTACTCTTCCTTTGTGGTTGTGGTTTGGTGAGAGGTTTTTTGTTTTGTTTTTTTAACGCAAGGTTGGAAGATGACAGGTAGGTAGCTGTATTTCCCCTTGAAGTATGAGTCAGCCTTTCCTCATGAAACACCCTTGGGTGCCAAGGGCTGCAGTGTACATTGAAAGCTCTGGAACTCAAAGTTCACAGCAAATTTGGTCATCTGCCACTTCATATCCATCAACTGTCAGCAAGAAGCCACAGATAAATTTGGAAGATGACAGCTATAAGTGCTGTGACACCTTCCATAAAAATCAAGGCTAGATTAGAACAGACCTCTTATTTTTAAGCTCTAGTAGCACAAAGTCAAGTGAGTTTTAAGGTGATGCTGCCTTGTTACTCCAAAAAGCAGATGAATCCTGCTTCCCTTTAAGGAATACTAAGCATGCTGAGAAGCCAGGGCAACTGCAATGAATTACAGGGTTAAAAAGAACTGACCAGCATTAAAACATCATGTTATTACAAAAATCACTTGCTGTTTATTGCTGCACTGAATAGAATCAGTATCTGCCCCCAGGTTCTCCTAGTGTGCCTATCACTCTGACAAAGGGACACAAAGAGGAAGAATAATTGGGTTTTCTAAATATAATAGTTGATATGAATTAAATTTGACAGGCTATTTTTCTTTCTTCTGGAATCTGTAACACAAGGATGTTTACTATGTACATGTGATTCTCTATCAAATTTTGTGGAAGAGAATCACAAAAGCCTAACATGCTACTTAGGAAAGACTGTTTACAAAGAGATAGGCTACTGTAGTGTCAAAACACTCCAGCTTAAAACAAACAAACAAACCCCACAAAAAAAACCCCAAACAAAACAAACAAACAAAAAAAACCAAACACACGCAACCAACCAAAAACACCCAAACCACACACAGAGAAACTACTCATCTAATGATTATCTAAGACTAGCTGTGATTATCTTTTTCCACCTGCAATACTGGGACAGTTCCCTTTATTTCAGGAACTTAAGTTCTTTGATGGCTTTCAGTAGAAGACATTATATCCGCACCATCTGTTTATGTTACTGAAGATATTTAGCTGGTTTTTTTTAACATACTAAGTCCCATTCTGCAAATAATTCTCACAGGTTTCAGCCAGTTTGATCTTACAAGCCCAGACTGTACATCCTTCCTGGGAGAAAAATCTTTTACAAGAAATGGCTAAGTAAATCAAACCTTGACTATTATCATCTCCCCGCTCTCAAAATCAATGCTAAAAGGATATGCTTTCTATTTAACTACTGTTCAGAAAAGAAGCAAGGATAAGTTTTGGGGACAAAATTATGTTAAATAGTAGCTGCACCAGCTGTCTATGTGTGACAGTAACAGCACACTGGAAGGACCAGAAGGAGAGTTTCCTGAATAAAGTGAAATCACACATGCAGGACAAAATATTTGTACAGACTGGAGAACAAGCTGCTTCCTACATTCTCCCTCTCATTAAAGCAGCCCAGCACAGTACATGTGACCAGTTCTGCTGTGTGCTCCCAAATCATCTGCCCTGCACACTTATATGAGAAGAAAAAAAGTCACTTTTCAGAACAGGTAGATGAAAACTAGGTTTCAAGAATATATCAGCCTGCCATCATAAACCAGATGAAACTCCCATGCCAATTCTGTAGCTTTTGTTTACAGGGAGCTTGATGAATACATCTGAAAGGTCTGTTTAGATGGGGAGCTTTGTTCTATCATATACAATTACAGCAGCAGGTAGAAATGTTAAGAGTGACAGAAGACAAGATTCCAAGTATAACTTCATTCTGATTGAAGGCAGGATCCATAACTGTAATGAAAAAGCACAATTCAAACTCTGAGCTAACAAACTGTCTGTGAAGGCACTATTAACAAGCTGAAGTAGAAACCAGAACCAACTACAGCTTCAGCAGGAACACTGCCATAGCCAGCCATTAATCAGGAGGAGCAAGCAGAGTGACTTCACAAGTGTTGGTGTGCAAACTGACCTCCAAAGTTGGCGAGCCGTCCAATCCTTGTGACAGGAACCTTCCTCTCCCGGGCCCGCTCGCTGAGCTGCAGCAGAAAGAGGGGGAAAAAGGAAAACAAAGCAAAAAGAAAGCCACAAATTAACTGGGCATATGGTCAGATACCTGCAAATTCAGAGTGCAACTTTGAAAAGACTTGAACAACTCTGTGCTACAGAAAGCTCTGCTTGAACACTGAGCCTTACATATTTTAAGACATTTTTCAAGTGAACACGCTGCAGAACACACAAACCAGGAACTGAAACATACACTAAGCAAAGGAATAGACATCAGGGTGGAAAAACAGAAGAGCTGACAACCATATTTAGAAATGCCTTTTTTACTTTCAACTCAGCAGCCCTTATATTTTGAACTCGGAGAAGCAGCACAATGGCAACCCAAACTCCCTTCTGCTCATGGAATTAAAACTCATGGAAGGCTACCAGGTTCACAGTAGTGTAGATAATTCCCCCATGCACAACATCTGGAGCAGCAGAATCATACAGTTTCATCAAAGCAGTATCCTGAGTGAACCCACAGTAGCATCTGATACTGAGTTTGAGGAAGGAGGCAGAAGGTCAGAGCAGATGTCAGGTATCTCCCCTGTGAATTCTGCTGTGGGCTTTCTGCACTGCCACACTAGAGCAACAATTGTGAGCTATGCTACTCTCCGATCTTCTAATGCCCATGGCAACATTCCATCCACTTCACGACACAGTACAGCAGTCACAGCCTTCACTGAGAGGAGCTTAGGTCTAAATTCATTATTTATGGCCACAGCAAAACCATCAAGGAGAAGACGGACTCTTTAGGTCGGTCCTCAAGCCTCTGTACCAAGCTGTCCCCCCTGCTCAACATTTCACCCCAAAACAGGGGTGAAATACAGATCCTTCATTACTGTAACGTACTTATGAATATATCAAGTCCTCACAGTCCAGTGAATGAAAGGAGAGGTCCTGCTAATATAGGCCTGAAGTCTAACCTATGTATGCTTTAACATCCTCTCACTTCAGAAAATCTGATATAGAGGGGGCAGGTGTGGATGAAGAGCCTGAAAAACTATTGACAGAATAAATACCAGAGAGATCAGAATTAATGAGCACTGACAGTTCCCTCTTTTGCCTTCACAAAAGGGAACAGCCGAAGAGGAAGAAATGAAAGAAACACAGGAGAAGATGAGTAAGGACAATCCAGTATAGTAACCACAGTACTGAGAATCCTTCGTTTTTAAAAAACGTACCATCTGTTTGTAGGGTTTCTGCTCTGAACCTGTTTTGGCCTGTCTGGCTTTATCAATATCTTCAGCTGTTAATCCACCAACAGAGGAATGGTCTTGGTGAAAAGCCCTGTTTTGTCCAGAGGCAGCAGCAAAAGGATTTCCAGGGTCCTTAAAGCCTCCAAATAACCTTGCATCCATTTTGGGAGGAAAAGGCTTCTGACTCATGCCAGTATCTCCAGTCTCACCAACACTTCCCAAAGGTCCATTGGTGGTGTAAGAGTATGCAGGGCCTTTACCGCTGCCTTCATGAAACTTGCCGGAGGCAGTGGAGAAGTCCATTGGAGCATCTGATCTCTCTTGGGCTGCAAAGTCATAGTCTTTCCCAAAATCCTCAGTGAGATCAGTTAAGTTCTCCTGCTGTTTGCCTAGTTCCTGAAAACAATAATAGAAATACTTTAAGAAAAGAACTTAAAACCTGCTCCCTACCCATCCACAGTCCTCAACGATGGGCACACAGCTAGGCTGTCATGTCTTCCACAATAAGTAATTTGTAAGACACAGGCAGTGCAGGCATTCACAGTAAGAAAGAGGAAAAAGGCAGAGACTCTGAGGACATCTGGGATCGCTGGCAGTCTTTCAACCCCACTGATGGGACAAATCCATTAACAGATTCTCAAATACCTGTAACTGGAGCCACCTTGTTCTATATATGCGGCCAGGAAGGGTCACTCGTGGAGTTGACCAGAAGCAATATGCTGTGCAGAAACAACAGCTCATGGGAGCTGCAATATCATGCAATATATACTTAGGAGGAATAACAAAAAGCTAAACCTCATAACATACAGTTCTTCCCCCTACCATGCTCCTTCCTCCCATCCTGTCACTAATAATGTAGTATCAGTACTTTCAAGCCCAAAGTTACCCAAAGCAATACCAGACACCAACTTATGGACAAAGCTGAGCCTTCGATAGTCTTGACATCAGCAACTGCAAAACACATTTCATTATTCAGCCAATAAACTATGACAGGGTTTGTTGTCATCCCAAAATAAATGAATAAATAAATTTCTGTGCTTGGACTAAGGACAGCAGCATCAGACACAGCAACACTCAAAGCAAGCTTCTCCTGGCAGTCTTTGCTGTTCTGCCCTGACATGCAAGAACTGCCCCACTAGGTCCAACTATTTGCCACCACTTTTCAGTACAGGAAAACAAACAAGTCAGCAGCAGAGTGTTACCTCCTGTTTACTTGCTACTTGCCATATTCTAGTTACCTATCTCAGCAGTGGCAATGCCACAGAACTGATGATTACAGCCAGTCCACAGGATTTAAAATCCTGCTGTGGTCAAGCAAGCAGGCAGCATATTTTAGGCTCTTTCCTAAATACTAATTATATTTCTCTTCCTTACAGAAGGAAACAGAACATGGTCTTTCCTGTTATTCAAGTCTCGTGCTATTCTAAACCTCAGCAGCACAGCAGGGGGCAGAGGAGAAATCTGTTTACAGATGGGGACTGTGACCACAATACCTTCTTCCTTGAAATAATTAGCCAGTATCTCTACTTCCATACTTACATTCTAAAAAGCATGTCAGACAGCCAGAACCCTGCTACACATCAAGAGAAGTGAAATATAGTCACTTAATATAAAAGCTTTCCTCTCTTCCAAACAGAAAACACTGTAGCTTCAGACTGCAGATTTCTTGTTGAGCCCTGCTTTGGCAGCAGCTTCTCCTGCACCTTATTTATGGAATGCAGGACAAACGTTCTACAGGTGTGCTTGTGGGGCCTCTCATACAGAGCAACAGGCACAGCAACAGGAGAACACCATCTCTCTCACTCCTCTTGGATGCAAAAGGAGGACAATGGCAAGACAAAGCACTATTCCCAAATATACACACAAGTATTTCTACTGCAAGCTTAAATAGAACCAAGGAAGCACAGGTCCAGATCCTAGGACTGAAGCTACAAACTGTCTAAGCTCATTGCATAAAAAAAATGTCAAAACCTTACTCAGTTTCTGCTTCAAAAATGATGATGTGAGCTGCAACTGTCTGTCTAAAGGATTATCATTTTTGACTAAGAGGAGTTCTTTTCCTCAGACAAGCCCCATGTTTTCAAGAGATGGCAACACAGCAAATGTGAAGCTCTTATAAATCCATCCCCATGTCTGGTGACAAAGCTACTGCTTAAAAAAAATAATCTCTGTAAGTGATGAATGTGCAAACACCTGACACTGAGCCATTCAGAAAAATATTATGTGCACCAATTCCATCACGAAGGGAAGTAGCACTGAGATCAATTCAATCTAAAAGAGCTCATTCGCTCATTCGGGAGAGTTACTGAAATCTGAAGGAGACTTTAAATAACAGCTGCTGGTCAATCTTACCAGAACTCGATCTCTGACAAGATGAGGTGGATAGAGGACTTCTCGTTTTCATAATGTCTTAAACACTCAAGTAATGGAAACAGAAACACTCTGCAGTAAAATTCCTCTCCCATTCCCATCCAAGCACCTACTGCACACCACAAAAATCCTGGAGAATTCCCAGAGCATTGCAACATCGGTATTACAGAGCCAGCACTTCACAGCTAGGCTGTAGTTCGTGATGCAAGTTCCTTGCCACTCTCACAACACCAACAAAAAGTACCTGGAGGAAAAGCAAATCAGACTAGACGGGACACAAAAAGCTTTACTTACCTGCATTTTCCCCAAGGCAGAACTGAACTGTTCTTCAGCGGTGGCCTGGAGAGTCCTTGCAATGGTAACTGCATCGCCCCCAAGGAGCGCCTGCCGAAGCTGTCCTGCTTGGGTTTCTAGGATTGCTTTGCTAAGCTTTGTCAAGCCTCTCATGACCATGATGGCATCACCCGCCATGACTGATGTCTTTCCCTGCTAAAAGATGAAGGGGGCGGGGGGGAGAGCGGGGAAAAAAGAAAAGGCATGAGGTCAAGGAACAAGTTTACAACCTCCAACCAGATTCAAGTCACCTCAGAGCCAGCAGTGTACCCCAATCTCTTTCCACTTTGGCAACCAGCCACCATAGGAGCTTGTTTGCAGCTCAGATAGCACACAGGCCAGCTTGAACGACAGCGTTAGCTGGCCTTAGCAGCCAGAGAAAGAACTCTCTTTATAGTTCATAAGTTAGCATTCCAGGATTCCACACAAATATTCCAGTTACCATTTACTAGGGGAAGCAAAGACAGGTAAATGTCAGTAACACTGGAAAGATAGTCTTGATTCCTTCCAGATGTTTAAAAATAATTAAAAGTATTAGCATTTGACCTTTAATTATTATGAGGCCCTGAATCATATTCCCAGTGCCTGATAGCACGGATGAAGCACACTGGCAACTGTCACATCCCATTCATGCTCTGGACCTGTGCCTGCTCATTTTACAGAGCCAAATTTCTTCACCCCCACCCCAAGGGATAAGCTTTGTTTGTCCTCCAAGGGCAGTATGCTCAGTGCCCAACCTCTTGTAGCTCCCTCTGCTACTTTTCATTGGAAACTTCAGCACACACAGACACCCACCTATCACAGCATTTGCCAAATACTGCACTACAGTGCTGCATTTTTACCTCAGCCCCCCTTCCTGTCCAAGCAGCACTCCACCTCAGATTCATAACAGTCTGTGCAATTTCAGTCTCTTCAAATACAAACTGGGCGCTGTTGGATGCAGGACAGAGCAAGAAGAACAAGTTCCACCAACTCTTTCGTCTCGGCCTAGAACCAAGCTCAGGCTCTGGCCTCTGGCTCTCCTACATCACTGTGGTTCACATGAAATAAGATCAGGAGTGGATAGGGTGCCAAAACTATTTTGCCAGGGAGATTTTCCCCTGCTTCATCTCCCATCTTTAAAGCACAGTCAGGATCACAGTTCCAGGGCTGGCTCAGTTGCATGTCCTCCCATCTCTCCTGACATGAGGATAAAGACATGTAGAAGCCAAAAGATGCTGACTAAGGTTCAACTTTACCCATGCAGCACTCTCAATAATGACTTGGAGGAAAAAATAAAAAACAACACCACACAATAAAAGAAGTGTTCTGGCCATGATAGGTACTGAGCACTAGTCTAAGGTTAAGTTATTTTCCTAAGTTTAAGTTATCTCCTAGGTAGAGTACACAGGTACCAATTCATTTTTAGAAGATAACTTGTAAACACTCACATACGCACTACAACTGTGAACATTAGTACACTGAACTGGTACAGGCAATCCCGAGTTAACAGTACACATGGAGTTACATCCTGCTGTGGATGTCAAGCAACTGGATCCAGTTACCTTCTTGGGAAACACAAAACCTGTCTCACAAACATGTCTGCTGCATCAGTCACACAGAAGTATGGACTGCTATAGCTTCATTTCTGCATAACTACACAATTTTGCTGTAATCACACTGGAGATGCATGGATTACTACAGCTGAATTTCAGAAACACATTATTATGCAAACACAGGGTAAATCCTGGCTACTGGAATATTTGTTCAACAACTGTTAATCAGTGATCAAAATCAAGAACAACCATTGCAACCAGGAAGTGACTATTAAACGTTACATGCTTTAAGTATGGTTCTTAGAAGGTCAAGTGTTTGCAAAGAATCTGGGCTTAATGGGTTAGCTGTAAAAATAAAAAAAATCAGTTCTAACCCAGGTCATTGATCTGTGGTTATCTTTACAAGACCCATCCATATGCTCCAGACCTGTAAGAAGTGTTACTCCTGAACCTCTCCAGAGTTTAATCACTAGGTTTGGTTTTAACATTGTCTAATGCACTTTTAAAATTGAAAGCTGCCTGTCAGGTAAAGAACTGTACTCTGTCAACAGGAGGTTTCTTTCCCCCACATCGTCGCACTGGAAAATTCCACACGGATCTCACCCAGAGCATTTGCAGGCAGTCCCTGCAATACAAAGCCAGGAAAAGAAACCAGCCAACAACTCCATAATGTCCTAGCTGAAATTACATGGTTCAAAGGTTGCCACTACTAAGAAATAGGTGCTTTTGTAGTCATAAGTATTAGCACAGGAAAGCTTTAATATCATCACGCTGTCCCTCCCAAGAAGGGCAACAAAAGGTAATACAATATAGATCAGTGTACACTCAGAAAATACACACACAAAAAGATCCACTTTTAAACATGGATTCTTTCTAACCAATGATACTAAAACAATATCCTCCTTTCACCCAGAAAGAGCTGAAGGACTTGAAATAACAGTTCTAATACACTAAGTGTGCACTTGGAAAAAAAAAAAAAGTTCCAAAAAAATTTCAGGGAAGCTAATGCAACCACAAATGGGTAACAGATTTCACAATGCATGCTCAACCCTCCATTGCTAAATATATAAACAAGTAAATAGGACCAATCCCCCTTTACAGGTTTGTGCAACCAACATCCTCCTGACCTCCACACTATCACCCCTACTTTCCTCCACACAGCGATTATAACCACCTAGGTATCACGCAAGTGGTTTGGTAGCTCTGAAGCATCAGCAGCATGATGCCATGCTGCACTGCCAAAGGACAGGCTTTAACAGGCCATTTATCCTACCACTTCCCTGAAAATGCAGCTCTCAGTGTAGGAAATACAAGCCTAAAAGGCAACTGACTTGCTGTTTTCAATCATCTCTCAGCTTCTCTGCAGGTAGCTCTGCAGGTTTCCCAATGGAAACCTCAGTACAAGTACAAAGGCAAGGCACGGCCCAGTAACAACTTCAGAGGGCAAAGCCAAGGAGAGTCACCAACAAATAAAGTCTGAGAAGGAAGAACATCTTTTCAGAAGTGAGACCATCCTCCTGCTTTTTAATGGGATTGTATCTGTAAGCCATCTCCTTCCAGTTCCTCAACCTTTGCACACCAAGTCCTCACCTTTAAGAAAGCACAGCCAGGAAAAAGCAGAAAACACAAAGCAAACCATACCACGGTGATTAAAATCCTTTGGCAATACACATCAGGTACAAGAAATCAGTCAGGTAATGTCTGGACCCATCATCAAGCAATATGAAGGTGGAAGCTATTAAGTACAATGGGAACTGAACTGATACTGGAGGCATTTTTCTCAAGTGAGAGGTTATCTAGTTTTGTAGATCCTACATTTAGCAGGACAGTTTGGTTAATTAATTATCCTGTGAAGGACACAGAAAGCAGAAACTAACAAGATTATCACAACCAAAAGGGGAAAGCATGGAAGCAAATATATGTTAGATAATCAAGAAGGGAAAAGACTACACAAACAAAACCAATCAAGAATTATGAAAATTACCTTTTTGTCAATGAAAAAGTAATAAGCACATGGACAAGAGAAACAAAATCTGAAAAACAGGAAGCACACGCTTCTGACAAGACTGGTACATACATCCCTAACAGCACACTTGTGTTCACACCCAGTGCAAACAGCAGACAAAGGATTTTTTTCCCCCCCTCCCTACGCAAGTTCTATTCATACCACTACTAAAGCAATAAACAGTGCAAGCAAGCTCTAACAAAAAAACATTTAGAGAGCAGTTTCAAACAGAATTGTTCCAAGTGTGCAAAGTCTATATCACACTTGACTTGTCTTCTGAGGACTCATTATCTCGTGCTGGCAAAGTAGGTCACTGCCGGCACCGAGTATCAACAATTGGTCACATCTACATAAGCTGTCAGAAGGCCTGCTAACCTAGGTTGAAGAGGGTTGACAAGTGTCAATCATGACTTCTCTTCCAAGAATAGGAAGGGTCACAGTTTAGCTTAGGGAACTTCTTACAGCTGAATGAATCTCTGGAAAACACCCACACCTTCTAGCATGAGGAAGTTAGAGACAAGTTGCATTCAGACATTAGACAAGGTCCACATGGCAAGCAGAGGAGCATGTATAGGTTAGATGCCACACCAGTGAAGGACCTCCTGACATTACACCAGATTTTGAATCCTGTTATAACAACACAACTGAATCAATGCAGCTCCTATGTGCAGCAACCACCTGCCTCTCAAACCATTGTCATCTAGTGACTAACAGCAGAATGTTTCCTCCCTTCAATACATCAGACTGCTCAACTGAAGGTTTAAACAAGTACAGCGAGACACTCAACATAGCAGAGACCAATAACAAACACAAAGCCTCACAACAGGCAAGTAGTTATATTGGTACTGTTTTCAAAATCCATCCCTCCATTCATTCCCCTTCTTTTCCACATGCTAATTCGTGCTCCTACACACACACACCAGCTTCTGAGTCCAGGTGCTTTTCTCCAGATGCTTATACAGTTAAAAACTGTATATACACATACACTTGTATATATACACACATATATATAGGACAGACACAATTTAAACACACTTCTAATTATACATAAGTCTACCATAAATATTTCTGGAAGTTCTCTGTGCATGACAACACAGACTCTTGTAATGTAAGGGAATTACTTCTACCATCAACAGTTTGCTATCCACCCAAGAAAGAAGCTCATCTGCTGTTGAATAATTAAAAACAAACACCACAAAATAAGAAATAAATTTAAAAAATAAATGAACGAACAAACAAACAAACAAAAAAAACAACCCCACACCTATCAAAAAAGCCACCAAAACCCCGGCAGTTCACAGTATCCCACATTCCCCTCTCAGGTCTGCAGAGATTTTAGCTGCCTTCTTTATCTTTAACTTCTCTTTTAAATAAAACAAAAGTGAATAATATGAGACTGGGCTGGTAGCAAGGTAGATAATTAAATATCACACTTCCAAAAGAAACACTCTCCTTGCCTTCCCTCGCTTCTTACCCATTATCATAATCAGTTATCTTAGTTATAGCTAAACAAGGACTATAACCTCACAATCAGTGTTCTAACCACTCACACCATCAAACCGAGTGCAGCAACAGTATGAAATAAAAATAAACACAACAAGCAAGATACCAACAACCAGGTACTCAGCACATTTGTCCTGTGGCCATAAATCAGCAACAGACTAAATTCAAAATAAGTAAATTAAGTTTTATTCATTAAACTGTTCTACAACCAAACTTCTACAGATTTTTTTTTTCCCCATTTCTTTTTATGAGTGTTGCCATACCAACCCTTTCATGTGATGGCCTTTTTCAGTTCCATCACACACCTCCCCACCAGTTCCTTTGATACCAGATTTCCAGGCTCCTGCCTGTATTCGTTTTCATTAGCTGGATTCCTTGGGTTGCAGATGACCCAAATTTTAACCATGCAGAGCACAGAGCAAACTGCATTTTAAAAGGAGAAAGTTTCCATCGTGCTTTAAATAGAACTGAAGATCTACCTTGCTTATCCTTCATTATTCCCCCTCCGACATACTGCAGCTCCAAAAGAAATGTCTTTAAAGATCTGACCTACAACAGAAATAAGGACTCCTACATGAGTCCAGCCCTGTGGTCTTGGAATCAAGCCTCCTTAGACTGAATTCGACAAGTCTTTTCAAAGCTGCTTTAAAACTACCCCTGCACAAAGCAGTTTGCCAATGCCATTTAAAACAAACACCTCTGAAGGGCAGGCAGAACCTGATTATTCTCTAATCGTTCTAATAGCAGTACACACACTGATAAAAGTGGAGTGCTTAGCAGACAGATGCATCTTTCACCAAAATTCAGAAGGGCTAGCAGACATTCTTGGCAGGTGACAGCTAGTTCAAAACCCAGTACAAACAATTTTCCTTATAAATGGCTTGACACGCAACATAAGAGTGAAAAAAATGCTTGGACACTTTAAAAGTAAGCACAGTCCATTTTATTTTAGGCACAGATACATCGATGCAAAGTGAGCGCTCCGGACTGACGGCTCTGTTTACTTATTTCTGGACAATGTCTGGGGACATGCAAAAGCATAGTCACAGCCCACATGCCTGGAATTAACAGAGTCTCTTTCCACCCTGGCCACAGATCTAGAAATAATTCACTCACAATTAAGATCCTAGTGGGAGAGCACATTCCCTCATTATGGGCCACTTCTGCTGCTGAGCCTTGACACAATACACTAATAAATTCTGTCCTGGGTGCTCATCGCTTCCCATTCCATTACACTGAGGTAGATCCAAATCTTGCTTCTCCCCAGTAATGAGTTCTGTGCCTGCTCCTGGGAATTAAGTATTTGCAGTTGGGGGACAAAAAAAAAGTTGTACTTATCTTATTTGCAGGGCTGATATTTTAATCTGGAGTTGTATTTATACCTATCTTTTTATTATCTACATTACCAAGAAGAAAGGTTGTAAGAATAAAAGGACAAAGAAAAAAACAGGGTTTGGGGTTTTTCGGCTTATGCATTAGGCAGTGCTTAGAATAAGCCATTGCACTGCATTCTTTACACAGCTCAAAAGCTGTTTGTGCCTGTAGCACAAACTTAACTTCAATCACGTGAATAATTCTGATAAAATTCTGTGAATGAAGTTACTTCTCCACACAGATGGATCTTTCATCCAGCAACAAGGACAATAACATATTAAAATGAAAACAGAGCATCACCACAAAGCACAGAGATTACTGAGATTCTGGCAGATGCCACATCTGAAGCATATACTTAAGAAACAACTACTATGAGTTGAATTTACACCTTTCTTTGGGTTTATGGCTAGCTTGTATGAAAGCACAGCTCACTACGTCAACATCATCCCTCTGTCAGTGTTAGCATGCAGCATATACACAGAAAAATCCCTCATACCCATATGGAATGCCAACCAGCAGTATTTATTAAAAAGTTACACTGAAGCTCTGCACTGACCAAATCCAAACATTGTGCTTCAAACAAAAACTAAACAGAACAAACATCTCCCTCCAGATCTGCAGAGCAGCTCTACACTCTTCATAGAGTCACTTCACTAGTTGGGGCAGATGAGACCACCAAAGCTCAGCTCCCCCTCTGACACACGTCCCTATTGACACATAGCTCTGCAGCATTCAGCTCTGCAGAGGTAACCAACACAGCTCCCTGACAGCCTATAAATGAGGGAAGTCATCAGTTTGCAGGTTTTGGTTATTTTCTGGCATACACTGTTATGTTGTAATTGCCTTTATTGGAAGTTCTTTATTTTTATTGGAAGTTTAGGTTTCCAAAAGCATACTGGGTCCAATTTGGGAGTTAGAAATTGATAAAAAACTATGCCTCTGAAATAAGTGCAGATTCCTTTAGACTCACATACACCATTACTTAAGGCAAAAATTCTTGAGAGAAGTAGCAGCTCTTCCCCTTGCATTTAAACACATCACTCTTCACTCATACATCTCAAAAAGCTTAAGAGAGGGGATGAATATCAAAGTTCTTTACTTTAGAGGGAAAAGAACAGGTTATCTACCCAAAGTTATATCGCATGTCAGTGATGAGGTTGGGAACAGAATCACAGCTCTCTCCAAAGTACACTGATCCTTACAACACACAGCCTATACTTAAGTGCCCTTTAAATATCCACCCCTACAGAGCAAAAAGAAACAATTTACAGTCAGTTCACTGACCATCTTAATGGTATGTTAACTGTCATATGTAAATGATTAAATGACACACCAGCAATCATTTCTAGTCAGATCCTTTCTAATTATAATCTTCTGGAAAACTAGACACACCCTGTAACTGTACTGTACATCTTTTTTCCTCAGGTGTAAGAAGGTATTTTGCTTATCCTCTTTGTACACTGGGACAGAACTCTGCATGCTGTCTCTTGAGGAAGTACACTACAAAGTTAGTAAGAGGTACCCCACACACGTCTCTCTGGGTAGTATACACACATCTTCTTGCATGGAGAGCATAACCCTTCTGTTATCACAAACGGGGTCAAACACCACAGCCTCCCACTGATGATCCTGCAGGCATATATATCTATATAGATCCATGATTTTCAACCTTGCCCTGGAAGCCAAGTTCAAATTTAGTAACTTACAACACATCCTAATCTATTCAGAGTGGCCTTATGCACCAGTGTTCCAGATACGGGAGCTTCCCTTTTTCAGGCTGTGCTAAAACCTCCCTATAAGAGGAGGAAAAAGAGGATGCAAGAAGGGGACCACAGGCAAAACAAAACAAAAACCCAAACAAACAAAACAAAACAAACAAACAAACTACTTTAAGATGACAAATTAGTCTGTGTTCTGAAGGGAAACATGGTCTATCAGAACCTACAGCTCTTGCATTACTGCTCTCCCACAGTCCTCAGGTACATTCTGTCAGTTCCTACTCACCACGTCGGTATTTTTGACATTAAGGTAAATAGCAGTAATGAGCTCTGTATTTCTTATAACTTACTACTAAATGTAATCCGCAAGCTCTCATACCTGACACAGCATCTGTAATTTACAATTATTTATGTTCTCTCTGTAGCAGTTTTATGAAATCCACTTCTATATAACACAGAATAAACATAGCGCTTTTCCAAACTAGATGAGCCAAAGTTTTAGCCAACTTACATAGGTGCCTTTGAAAAAAAATCACAAACCTCCCAGAGCCACTTCTGAATGTCCATGCTCCACAAAGCTTTACTATGCAATATAAAGTTCTAGGCTCACTGATAAGAGATTTCTGAAAGAAACATCCGATCCCCTTGCAGCTTACTGCCCAGTCATTCTCCCTTCCATCTCTTTCCTAGTCCTGACTATTCTCTTGATGAGCACTTTGACCATATCAAGCTAAGACAATTTAATACTCCCAAATGGCACAATGCAGACAGTAGAAGAGCAGTAACGTTTCAGTGTATTTCAAGCCCTTTTACAGTACATTGGCTCAGCACACCTAGAAAAAACAAAGTGTGCAACTGGTGAAAAAGGAGATGTGAATAGCAATGAAAAGGCTACATAAACATCTAATCTACACACAAACCCAGGACAAACTGCAGAAGTAAAACACACACAGTAATAGAATGTTGCAAGTGGAAGCTATCACCTGCACAACACAGAACAGCTCTAGGACCAACCTAAACCACAAGCAGATCATCTTTTGTGATGTCTGCACATACAGAATCTATGTAGTCTTTAAGAAAACGGCATGGCCTTATGCAGTTTCCAGGAAATAAAAATAAATTAAAAACCACACAAACGCTACAAACCACTCCACAACACTACTTTAACTCTGTATGTGTGTAGACTTATTTAAGCAGATACATAAATCTCTAAAGTTTCTAGAAGCCAACTCCATGGATTGACAGATAAAGTTTTCAGAGTAATCACTTCAGCTGCTGAATAACTGGGAATGCAAGATCCTTCATTCAGCTTTACACCTTTACTGACTGACAAAACACAGAAGCCATTTAAAAAAGGTGCAGAAACACAACAGTGCAAAGAAAGGGCAAAACCGGCATATCTTGTTATTTCTTGATCTTTCTCACCAGTGTAGATGGGTTTAACTTTGCCATCTATTGTAATGGGGGATGGGGCGAGAAGGATGGCACAAAGCAAGCAGCATCTGAAAAATGGAGAGCATCTTTGAATCTAAAGATAGGCACGTGTCAATAAAATGAGCTTTCACTGCTGGGTGGGAAAGCAGACACTGAACTGAACCCCTTCCCCCAAACTACTGTACTTTACTCTTAGCCTCTGTTGTGGCTCCATATGCGAGTAACTTATTGCAATTACTGAAGGAAAGCATGCACTCACGGAACAGACAGCACTTGAATTAAAAAAAAAAAAGGCAGAGAGAGAAGCTACTCTTCTAGAGATGCTTTGCCCCAGAATATACAGCTCAGCAAGTCAAAAAGCCTCTTCTTACAGGCTCCTTTTTTAAACTGTTAGAGAGGAGTAACCTGACTTACCAGCTATACCACACACACTGACATACAAAGAAAAAAAAAAATTTAAAAATAAAATAAAAATA
>JANHGN010007376.1:44738-94702 GCA_024605025.1 Megaceryle maxima | reverse complement strand
CTTCTCTTCTCTTCTCTCTTCTCTTCTCTTCTCTTCTCTTCTCTTCTCTTCTCTTCTCTTCTCTTCTCTTCTCTTCTTTCTTCTCTTCTCTTTTCTTTCTTTCTCTCTTCTCTTCCTTCACTCATTTCTCTTTCCCTTTCCCTTGCCTTTCTTCTTTTCATCTTCACTTACCCCAGATGGAGAAGCACACAGATGCTGAGTCCCTTAAGAGATCTTTTGTCATCAAAGTTAGCTTGAAAAAAAAATTTCATCCTAAAGAGTTTGTCCCAACTTGTTATCAACTTGTTTGTCCCAGAAGAGGATGGAGAGGACAGGTAAATCAGTGGCAGCCCAGCTGACCTTGAACCAGCCTCCTGCTCCATTTGAGCATGAAAGTGATCATAAATTTAGTGTTTCTCCGTGCAAGGGGAGAACATCGCCTGTGCTGGAGGTGCAAATGGAAAAGCCTGTGCCATCATACGAGACCCAGAAAGAGGAGCCAACCTCAGGCTTTTTACACCTGGTAGAGCGCACAAAATAAAAGAAACATGCAGGAAATTAGGGCCATTAGAGACTGAAATTTCCACTTTCTAAAATAGGTACGAAGGCCTGGCAAAGCCTTGGAGGTGTGTATTACAGGCACTGGAACTACTCACATGTACACATACACCCAGTTTCAAACTCAGGGCTTGATTTAGGTATGCTGGTGAGGAAATTGAAGCTATATAAGTGGATTATTTTTAACCTGTCTGTGTTCTTTCAAACCCATGGCAGTAGAATTCTGTAGTGTACTGTAGTAGATTTATGTAGTGCCATCACTTTTCCCAGGTCTTCATTACAAAGCAAAGTTAATGGGAGCTGAGAAATTTGGATTGATTTTTCTTTCAAGCAGAGTGAGGTTGAACATGCCTTTTTCTGACAGCTTGTCTGAAACCACAAAAATGCGTGAAGGGAAAATCTGTTTCTCCTCTGGTCGGAATACAAGCACAGGGCTGGATGCTCAGCTGGTGTAAATGGGCATCACCTCCTCGACTTGAATGGGCCGTTTGCTCGTGCAACTCTTTGCTTTCCCTTTAAATAGGGAAGGCAAAACAACATTAAACTTCTTTCCCATGCCAGGAAAGTCTTAACCTCACGCAAAAGTGATAAACGACCGTGGCATGCACAGAAACCTGAAGCCTATGCGGCACGTCCAGCCTTGCTCGCACCTTTCGCCCGTGGACCATGGCAGAGCAGCCCGCCCAGGCGACGTGCCTGTCACCCGAGGGTCCGGCCAGCCCTGCCGGGGTGGTGGCACAAGCCGGGCTGCAGCACGAAGCCGAGGCACGAGCAACGCCTCGTTTGCTCGCAGCTGGGGAAACCAAAGCCGTGGTCAGAGGGAAACCCTCCTCAGCGGGATACCCCCCACCCTGCGCGGCCGTGCCCCCAGATCACAGCGCTGGGGTCAGCCCGTCGCGGAGGTACTTACCGCATTTTGCTGCCGGGAGGGTTTACCCGTGGATTTGAGGCAGAGGATTGCTGGTTGGATTGCGGGGGACGGTCTTTGCCTCCTTCCAAACGCTCCGCTGTCCGCCTTATCTCTGTCCAGAGATTTGTGAGCGTGTGTGCGCGCCTATGTGTCTGTGCGGCTGGAGTTGTCTGGCATTTTCCATGCAGGTCACGCCTTCCCCTGCCTGCAACCGTTCCCCACATCCCCACAGGCACGCAGGCAGACCTGCCTGCATTGAAACCCTCCTGCCCGCCGCCGGCTGCCACCGCTCCCGACCTTCCCGCCGCTCCAGCGAACGCCGCGGCATTCAGCGAAGTTTTTGTCTGCCCTCAGCTCCAGAGTTTTGTGTGTGTGCCCGTGCACATTGTGTTTTCCTTTTTTTTTTTTTTTTTTTTTCCTTCTCCCTACAGCCTGCTTTGCCAGATGGCTAAAATTTGCCTCTCAATAGGGTCGGAGGCTCCAGCAAAAACAGAAGGCAAGAATGTGTGAAAAAAAAAAAAACCTGTGCAGGGATAAATAGATTTAGTGGTGGTGATACAGCTGGGATCGGTGCTCCAGACTTGCTTTCGGCTTCTCTGCTCAGTGCCGTGTAGTGTGTGGGACCGGGATCTGATTTCCAAGAAGCTTCTGAGTTGTGATAGTTTGAATAAAATCAAGACTTAGTTTTCAGTCTCCTGCAGAACTGAGGAATTTCTAGGTTCCCCATTTTGTCCCAGGACAAAAGTGCAACTTTAGATGCAGACTTTGTTCGGAAGTGAGAACTTTAAACACTGAAGTTACAGGTTTTGAGTTTGACTCTCTCCTGTCAAAACAAACAAACAAGCAAAAAAAAAAAACAAACGGGTAAAAACATGAACACTCCCCACTAAGCCACAGGAGATTCATCCCCCTTCCATGTTCCAGACACGAACCAGCCCAGACCCCCTCTTGTCTGCATAGCCAAGTGGGGAGAAGTTCTGTTTGGGCTACAAACAAGGGAATAGCCCTTAGGAAGACAAAGGATGCAAATGACTGCCTCATCCAGAAACTGCACCCTTGGAGACATGAAGGGCAAAACTTTAATAGCTGTTTACCAACTTCAGCTTGAGCTGGTTAATGTAAACCCTGCAGACATCCACTGGCAGGCACGGATACATATGCGGCGTGTTAAAAAGGCACACACAAACAAGAGCGGGGAAGAGGCAGGGAAACAGGGATGTGCTGGCACCACTCCTGGAGAAGCAGCTCCCAGCCCTCCCCGGACTCCCCAGCTCGCTGATGTCAGGCTGCGGCGCTGCCGTTAAAGGGGCGATGTTAACTACAGCCTCTGGTGCTGCCCGTCCAGCCATCCCGGAGAAGCTGGGAGCGAAGGGGACAGAGGGAAGAAAATAGGATTTTCCTTTTTTTCCCGTTATCTTATCTTTGTGCTCTGCGGGGTGACAATTCTTGGATTCCTGCTCAGAAGGTGCTTCTCTTACTTCTGGGGGTCTCTGGTTCTGCGTTGGGGAAGAAATGGTACCTAGGAGACTCGGTCAAGTAAAATAGAAAAATATGAGTGGAAAAGATCTAGAAAACCAGCAGAAACACTCTGGGCTAAGGGAAGATCTCAGTCTGCCATTATTTGTCGCGCTGTTTGGGAAGTTTTAACAGCTCATCACTGCACAGACACAAGCTCTCACTTATGCTAACACACCCACGCAAGCTGATCAAACTAATTAATATGTAAGCAATGTGTCAAATGCAAGGCTTTCTTTTTGCAGGCAGGTGTGGTCTTGTCTGAGCACTGAACGCATTGTGATGTATTTTTTCCTTGCCTGTTCTGCAGGGTGGGTCCCTCATACACTCATTATTCCATCACAACAGCCTTCTATAGCTTTTTGGAACAACTCCTCTCACTCATGGGCAGCTTTAATTCTGAAGTGACATTTTCTTTGCCTGCTGATACGTCTTTCAAGCCAGAACACCAAGGTTCAAAGTCTGTGTTTACATCATGAGTCTGGACTGGGCTGTTGTGAACTGGCAACACAAGCTCAACATACTTTTGGACCATGTTGCTGGGTGTAGCATGGACTTAAGGCATCCATGATGACCCTGCAGGCCCTGGAGGGCAGGAGAGGATGCCCAAAAGACATCACTGTAGATCTCATCAGCAGGTCTCTGAGCTGATTTCCCTGTCAGACTGCCATACCCTAGGGGGTTTACTTGCTCCAGTTCTTGTGCCCATCCACCAGTCTCCCAAACCCCTTGGTGAGCAGAATCACAGCTCCATGCATGTCTATGCTGACCCAGCTCAGGGATCTGTTTTATTTTTCTGGCCAAATCTGACCTGAGACATTGTGGGCTCCTAAAGAAGATTTAGAGGCAGTGGCTGATCAGCCACAACCTCATTTCTGCTGTCCCCAAGTGTCTAAAGCTATCTGCAGCCTCATGCATCCCCATTCCCTTCTGCTCAAAACACCATCCCCAAAGCCTGCTGTGTCCCAGTCCTCTACTAAGTGTCTCAGTTTTCCAAACCAGTCCTATAAGAGTCCTAGTTATACAGCCTGGGTAACTGCAATGCCTCCCTTGGTTACAGCACATCAGCCCTGATGAACTCTGCACCCCACTGCTGCATCGAGACGTGCACTGCTCCTTAGCATGATACATGTGACAGGGACAAAAGTTCTGGCAGATGTTGCTCCTCAACAGAGCTGTGACATCGCTCCTGCACTCTTCCAGCCTGGATGCTGGAGGAGACCCCATCCTCCAGCTGATTCGAGCTCTGCTCCTGGCATCTCTCCTCTGGCTCAGATGGGTTCCTGGAGCCCCCTCGTGGCTCTTATACCGCTGACGAGGTCCCACCAGAGCCATCCTTGGGGAGCTGCTGGTGGGGGCCACAGCACCCTGTTGCAGGTTCTCTTTGCGGCCCCAGTGCTGGGGAGACATCAAGACTCACCCTAAGGGATGTCACTGGGGGACAGGTCACAGAGGTGACAACAGAGACACTCAGGAGTCTGAACAGGGCTGATAGTCCCAATCAAAGCCATTTCCCTGCTTTGCGAACTTGGGATAAGACAAGTCCTTTGGAAGCTTTGCTGTCCTCTGCCCTTGAAATCTGCTGGATAGTGCACTGTGATGGTCCCAGGTGGACATGGTCCAAGACCTGTAGAGATGAAGAGGAAAGATGTATGGGCATGGAAAAGGGGGATATGTGACAATGGGGAAAAGAAGGGATTGGAATGGGAGAGGATGGGATAGGGAGGATACACAGAGGGTGGAAGAGGAAGCGAGGGGAGGCTGTGTGGAGAAGAAGGGATTGCAGCTCGGAGGCAGAGTGCAGAGAAGCGGTGAGCAGGGCAAGGCTTGCCGCCCGGGAGGTGGAGATGTCCGTGTGTCCCACGGGGCCCCGCATGCCACTAGATGGCACTTGAATCTCTGCTTGGGGAGGCCGGCGGGGACAGCGACCTGAGCACCGTGCGACACGGGGGTCCCCGGGGTGGCTCGGGGAGCCCTGGGCTCTGGGGGACTTTCTAACCTGCTCCAGGCAGGCAGTTGCCACCGGTAATTCTGCCGTGTGGGCTGGAGAAAGAGAAATTTTAGAGGTGGGATGGCTTTTCGGGACAGATGAATTGCAGCCAGCTGTCCCTCCCTGCCCCTGTCCATGCTGGCCCTCTGGCATCTGCCCCGCGCCATGGCCCTTGGCAGAAGTACTTTGCTGAGGTAGCACACAGCAGAGACTAGAAGGGACCTAAAAATAATTTAGTGCACTCTGAGCACAGCCCAGTGGCTATTTGCAATAAATCAATGCTTCGTTCAGCTGCAAGAGAAAATCAGATCCATAATCCTGTGGATGGGTCCTTTGTTTTCTCTTTTCAGCCCTATCCTCTGCCCCTACTTGCACACTGTGAGACACAGGTCACAGGATACACCCTGACTATCAGAGCACATTCATGACATATGGGATGATTGGATTGTTTTGTCAGCTTGTCCTTCTCTCCTCTGCTGAGACTTGGGGGGTGCTCATGAGAGCCCAAAAGGGTGCACAGGGGAAAAAGCGCATAGGACACTGAAACTAAACCAGAGAAGTCAGGATGTTGTGTCATACATTGGCCCAGATAAATATATCTTTTCCTACTGCTGGGTCCCACTGGTTCCTGGTATCTTCCAGAGATGATTTTGTGTTGGTATTTAACTGTGTTCTGGCTCTGACTTCGATGGGTGTTTTGGCATTGCTCTCCTTTGTATTCACTCAAAGGGAAGCCCCTAAGTGCTTTGAGGAGTGTGAGATCTGAGGTGCTGAATCCTCATCCACTATGATGGGATACAGGCTTGGCTGTACCTATGACACTGTTGATGGACAGGCACAAGACTTGTGAAAGGTTTAGGCACTTAGTACCCACAGAGGCAGTCAGCAGAGCATTCCTTGCACACCTTCAAGAGAAAAAGACCCCTGAAACTTTTTTTTTTTTTTTTAAATCAGTCCAGAGCAAAGCTGGGACAGGGACAGGCTTTGAAGCCTCACAGCAGATGCCCCACACCCTTCCCAGTCCAGGGGAGCTCTTGGCACAGGAAGGGGTCTGTTTTCCATCCCCAAGTGTCCAGACTCATCACCCTTTGCTTTTTAAAGCCATTTTTTTGGTGGCAAGTGAGTCACTCGGGAGCTCTGGACCCTATAAGCATTCCACCATGGCCAATACTTCTCCGTGCAAACCAGCGCCCTGTAAAAAGGCAGCACGCAGTTGTAATGCTTTCAGCCAAGCCCCAAACGCTGTGATTTCCCACTGACTGAGCGGCTGTGAAATTGCAGTACGGGCAGAGTGGTGTGACTGAAGTGATTACGCGGGTGGCAGAGGATGATAGCAAATCCATGGTGTTGAAGGGGACTGCATGCTGTGCTGTGCTCCTGAGCACAGATAACATGAGCTGGCTGAGCTTGATCAACAGTTTGCAGAAACCTCGCTTCCCTGGGAAAAAAAAAATAACAAAAACAAAACAACCAACCAAAAACCCAAAAAAATCTCAAAGCTTTGTTTCCTTCTCTTTTTTCACTTCCAAAAGCTTGGTCTGGCTGAAGCTGGTGGGTGTTGAACCATGATGTGAGTCATTGCTGGTCTTGATAGCATCAGTGTAAATCTCTGCCCTAAATACAGCCTCCTTCTCTTGGGAAGCCCGAAAACCAGTGGCCTGGGGAAAAGCTTCCTGCTACTGGAGAGGATGGATGTCCATTTTCTCTTAGGATTTGCAGACCCTTAAAGCTCTCTTGCAGACCCTTAAAGCTCCCCCAAGAAGAAGCCCTCTGTGCTGGCCTGCTGCAATCATTTCGAGACATTGGAGTGCTGAGGCTGTGATGGATGTCGAAGCTTGCATGTCTTTGATAGCTGCAGTGATGAGTGATCCTGTCCCTGCAGGTGATAAGTTGGGTCTGCCCGCTCTCTGTGGTCTAGGTTACGGTGGCACCAGGTAGGATGGTGACCAGGGAGCAACTGACCATGAACAATGGCTCCTGGTCATGTCTGTGGTCCTTGGTGGAGTTGGGACAGGCAGGAAATTTGCTCTGTCACTGGGGCTGGGGACACTGCTCACGTGAGCCATGGCCAGTGCATATTTATGCTTCAGGCTCCAATCTGTATCCTTAGCAGAAAGCATTTTCAAGGCTAGTAGTGTTGTCCTCAGGATATTAGTTATCTCAAGCAACATGGCAAGGAAAGAAAAGGACCCAAGGAAGGTCTGGTGTATGGAGAAATGCTACTGTGACATCCAGCGCTTCTGGACTTGCTGAGCACAAAACTGATGGTAAATCTTTGGTGTTGGACTGGTTCAGTGATGAGGCAGCTCTTGCTATATAGGAGGACAATGCCAAGTGACTCATTTGCTCCCATCCAGGAGTGGAAACATCCCCTGCTGCTGCCAGCATGGAAACCCACATGTTTGCAGGGCCTTTCAGTCACTTTGGGAATCGTTCCTCTTGCTTCTGTCATGTGGCCACCTCTGGAGTGGGACATGGCAGCTGAGTTGCTGTAGAGCTGCTAAGACTGGAAGGTAATACAGATATATGGGGAAGACTGCAAGAAGAAGGTGTCTCAGACAAGCCCTTTGGTCTCTGATGCTTGTGCACACTCTGTTACTGCCGAAGAGACCCCTAGGTCCCCACAGCAATGCCTGGATATGTGCCTCACTTGAGAATCCTCACCTCACACACAGTGTGGCATCCATGGCAGGGGCATAGTGTCCCCTACCTCAGTTTCCCTTGGCATAACTTTCTGACAGTGAGGATGACTGTCAAGGCACGAGATATCCGTCGTTGGAAGGGCTGAGCCATTAGTCATAACGGCAATATAAATGTTGAAGTCGTTGCTTTGATAACTAATAAATATGCTTCCCAGAGCTGCTGCCTTTAATGTGGCCAGCTGAAGGACCAGCTGTCCCAGTGCTCCAAATACCCCCATCCAAGGAAGGTCTGGACATTTAACCCTTCCACTGACCATCCCTTGGAGCAGCAATATGATGACTGGAAACTGGTGGCAATGCCCAGAGGGGGGAGTAGGAGAGGACTCAGCAAAGGAGGTATGGAGGGAGAGTATTACAAGCTGTTTGCCTGCCTCTGGGCATTACTCCAAGCCAGCCTGGGAGCAGTCCTTCTTCACATGGGCTGCAGGGGTCTCTCTGTTGAGTATTATCGACAGACAGTAGCTCTGCTCTCATTAACAACCTGTTAATCATCCTCCCCCTGTCATTAGGAGATGTGCAGAGACCCTGTGAATGGCAGGCAATGCATAGCTGTAGGGGGAACGTAGTTTACAGATTACATAGCTGGAGACCAGAGTGCTGGGTGGATTTTAACAACCCACCTGCATTTATGAGACACAGCAACAAGCCATTAGTTATCTTCAAAATCTGCTGTGTCTTGTGCTTTTACACAACTGCATTTACAACATCATTCAAGTCACGTTTTGGTTGTTTCTCATGGCCCAACCAACCCCTCCAAGACACAAAAACTCAGCTGATGATGAGCCATAGATTTGAGAGAAGCAGAAGACTATCAGCCCTGAGAGCCGCAGTGGCAGAGAGGGATGGTACTCTGGGCTGTATTTGTGGAGAGCAATTTCTGCATTATTCATTCATGAATGAGCTCTTTGGGGGTGTATTTGAGCACAAAAATTGATACTGATATTTCTAGCATTGCAAAATGATTTGCACGCAGGTGATTTCACTCTCCAACAGGGATGCAGCCACTTCTGGAACAGAATACAGGTACCAAGAGCACATTACCAGTGCAGAAACCAAATGGGGCATGACAGGGAAGGGAGAAATCTGAAGCCAGTACCTGTCTGAAACACCACCAGGCAGTGACCCAGACACACCTGGGCTCATGCTCACAGACAGAAGAAACTTAAACATCAGCTTCACACCTTAAAGCTCTGCAGCCTTGGGGCATGGCTCAGGACTGCACACCCACCCAAGAGTGGGGTGCTGAGGGTGGCTGGAACATAGGGTTTAATGCTGCTCACTGGTCTGATTCAGGTGCACTAGATTTGCCTGGGGAACAGTTAGAGGGAGCCTGAAAATTGCATAAATACCTATAGAGTAGCTGGGGGTTGTGTTGTATTGAGCCTTGGGAGGAACTTTTTTCCTTTGTGATCCCTCCTCTGCTGTTTCCATTGGCATTAGAGTCAGGATGCAGGAGCAAGAGCAGCTGCTCAGAAAGCTGAAGAATGCTATCTGGGGGTAGGGTGGTGTGCCTGGTCCTTAAGTAAGCCTGGTGGTGTAAGTGAGGACACCTGAGACCTGCAGGAGAAGGATGCAGGCTTGTCTCACTACAGAGTATTTTCTTGCAAGCCAGCTATGTCTGTTTTCTCCTTAATGGTATCTTTTTAGTGCTTGGGGGAGGGGGGGGTGCTGGACTGGGATGTGCAAATCTTTGCTTAGCTCCTAGTCTGAGCTCCCTGGGGAAAGCTGGTCTGTGATGACTGAAGGCTGGAAGATGCACTGTGCAAGGGATGAACTGTATCTACAGCCAGTGTAGGTGAGAGAAGTTGTTATGTGCTACCATGCTATCAGTAGTGATAAAGATGCCAAACCCACATGAACAGGTCACTGAGGAGACTCCAGTGGCCTTAACAAGAGCCTGAAGGACCATCCAGTGCCATTGCTTGCAGCAGCTGCTAGTGCTGAGTTATGCTTTATGTCTCATCAATGCTGGTTTAGTGCTGGAAAAGAGAAGCAGAAGGTGAAACCAGGAATTGAGATGGAGAAAGTGGACACAGAACATGACTTAGATCCATTTCTAAGTGAGAAAATATTGAACATAATACAGGGCTCTAAGGGGATGGGGTTGGATCACTCAGCAGGTTTTTGATCACCCCAGAGCACCACTGGAGCATGGTTGACTATTGGTGTGGTCAATAAGAGCCTCTGTTTTGGACTGTACATCTATGGAGTGGCTCTGCCAAACACTTGTGCATCAGAGCTGTGAGCAAAGCTGAGATGAATCCCAGCTCCTGGGCCACTTAGTGCTGGAACTGTCAACCTGGAAATGTCCTGTGTCTTCCTCTGAAGCAACTAACTCTGGGGACAGGTTGATGAGGAAGCACATGGCATGGGGTGGCTGACAGTTCCAGCCTCTTCCAGCTGCTTTGTGCCAAGGTCCTTATAGTTTTGTGGTTTTTTTTTTTTTTTTTTAATGTGTGTGGGGGTTTTTTGTTGTAGTTGTTGTTTGGTTGTTTTTGTTATTGGTTTGGGTTTTTTTTATCTGTGTGTTGGTTTTTTTTTTTTTTTTTTCCTAGCTGCACAATTTCATTTCTGAAATGCTAAAGTGTCAGCTGGGATCAAGTCCTTGCATTTTCTGTTTCTGGTTAAATGAATATTGATGTAATGTTTATCTTTCTTTAATATTCATGATGATAAAGGACTTGGAGCCATTCACTTTTAATTACACCCTTCTCCATGAAACAGTCTAGTGCAATTAGAGAGCTTCCAGTGCATGACAGAAAAACAAACAAACTTTTTGCTTCCACTTCCAGAAGTGCCAAGCAGGGTCCCTACAGGTATCCCTGTAGTGGCCCACATGTAGGAACTTCTGTTCAGGACTCCTCTGGGCTGTGCCACCTCCTTGCTGTGCTGTTAGGGAGCCTGAGTCCACAGATTTTGGACTCACAGCCTGAGTCCATTTGCAGCCCTCCAGCATGGGGCAGAGGCCTGGAGGGGTGGGAAGGAGGCAAAGGTGCAGCTCCAGCAGGTTGGGGTAGGTGGTTTGGAAAGGAAGGCAAAACAGTTGGGTTTCCCCAATGTGGGATAGTGAAATGGGATTTCCATTTCTACCCCTGCAGCAGCCTCCCCGTGTGACAAGTCACCGTCTCTCTGTGCCTCAGTTTCCCCAGAAATGAGGGGGAATTGGACATTTTGTGTTGCCTGCCCTCCCTCTTGACTGGACAGTCTTCCTGCCCTTGTGCAGCTCTGAGTCTCTCTGTTCTCCTGCAGCTGCAATTAGCTGTTTAAATCATATCTGGCAAAATTATTATGGTGCCTTGATGGCAAAGCAATGACCAGCTCTTCTTTTTAGCACTCAGGCAGCATTGCTTCTCCCTCCCCTACCATTATCTGTGAGCAAATTGTTATATTGAGCTGTGCAAATTGGCCAGGAGCTTCTGCTGGGAGCCTCAACCTTCTCTGACACATAAAACCAATCTGTCTGAGCATGCTTGATGATCAAACCCAGCCTGGTGAGGAGATGAGCTCTCCCCTATCAGCAGCGTCTCTTCTGGCAGCTGGGGCAGCAGTGGCTTCTGCTCTTGGTGTGGTTGGTGACAGGAGTTAGCAAGCCTGGGGACTTTCCGTGGACTGTAATGACTCTCCTGCTGTCTCATAGCTGAGTTTTCACGGTCTTTGAAAATCGGAGCCCTTAAGAATTAAATGTCATCACCCTACATGAAAACATCCCATGTTACGACTCCACTTGTTTGACACAGGAGTGTCCAGACAGCTTTCTGTTCCTGAGCTGCCTTTTGATGATCAGACATTACTGGTCATGTAGTGCTCAAGACCAGCTGAGGGCTACATGGGGCTTTCTCACATTTAGTGGTTGTTTTCAGCAGTGATGTCCTTTGGCTGAGACAACACCTTGATGAAATGCTCTTTTAATGTCTCTGTTGTGTCGTGTGTGGGTAGGGATCGGCTACAGGCCGATCATTTTCATCCTGTAAAATATACATCATTCTATTTTACATAGGGGATCATCATTGCAGAACTGACTCTTTTTTCATCCTTTTCCTGCTATAATTACTATCCTCCTGCTGATGCCTGCATTGATGTCTGTGCATGATGAAATGAGTGAAAATTTAAACTGCCCTGGGTGATGGGACATAGACCTTGCTGAAAAATTTAAATGTCTCCCATCCAGAGGAAGCTGGCCCATAAATAAAGTATGATGTCCCCACTGCAGGAGGGGGAAAGCTAGTGCAGCTCCAGACTTAACGCCTTCCTGCCCACCTCCAACTTTGCCTAGAGCTGTGGTTCTTCTCCTTGCTGGCTTCTGGAAGCAGGTGGGAGCCTCAGGGTGTTAGGGGCAGGAGACCCAGAGCTGGAAGGCTTGGCTGGGTCACTGTGTGCCAGAAGAAAGCCTTGAAGTGGGAATAAATTGAAAGCAGCCAGCCTGGGCTTAAGTGGGCATGTTGATCCATTTAGCCTAAAAGCTCAAGCTACTGGTACCTGTGGAGCAGGGAGGCTTAGCTAGAGCAGAAGTGATAGGTAAGTTTTCTCCATTGGAAAATGAGGGATCCAAGTAATTAATCTCCTTGCAACATGGAAAGGGTGCTGGGTGGATAGAGATTATAACATGATACAACATCTAACATGAGTAGATCACTATCCCTCGAAAGGTCAGTTATTTATAGTTTTCAGTGGAGTGCTGTTTCTCTTCCTGCATGTCTTTGGAGGTATTTTACAGGTTTTTGCAGATCAGCCCAGGCAGTCACAGATGAAGTGACAGTCTGGTGAAAAATCTCTCCCACTAGTAAGTTGCTATTTCTGTCCATTACTGACTGTGCTGCCGAGTTCAGTGTGGAGCACAGGGGTTAGAGACCTACAGCAGCATAAGCTCTGACTCCCTTCTGTCACATGCACAACATCTCACAGACTTCAAGGATACCTCCTCCATCTTCTGCTGCTGGCAAGGGCTCCTCTAGCATGAAACACAGGACTCGGCCTCCCTCTGGACCTTTGTCTTCAGTCTATGCTCATTTGAGTAGTTGCATGGAGGAGGAAATTGTGTGGGAAGGACCAGTGTTTTGGGAGAAAGCTTCTTGTTTCCCAGGTGGTAATTTGCTCTGGATGTGAAATGTCTCATTTTCCAGTTTCCTGTCCCAGGAATGAGATGAGGAGCTTGGCTCCCTATCTCTCACCCTGTCCCCAGGCACCTTGAGCCAACTGCCCATTTCAGCCAAAGCTGTCATGGAGCACAGTCTCAAAGATATTAAGTTGCCCTTCAGTTCAATGAAAGGGAGAAGAGAAAGACCCAATCTGGTGTCTCCATGGGGTGAACTCCCATGTGAGAATCCATTCAGGAAAGGCCCTGAAAAAACACCCTTGTGGACTCTGCTGCCCGTGGAAGGATGCATATGAACAAGTGGGATGCAGATAGGTCACAGGCTGTGCTTAGATGACTCTGTGGCACCTTCTCAGGGGTGGAGAGACAGCAGGATGGAGTATCTGCTTCCATTGATGTGGGTAATTGCTTTGTGATTCCCTTTTCAGAGCTGGGTGCAGTGAGCTGTGCAGTGTGGATGGAAATTGCATTGGCACAATTTGAGGGTGATATAGACATTTTCTAGGCTGCCAGGGCATCCTTTGCTGGGATCCCACAGAGGTGGGTGCCTTCCACTGTAGTGGCTGTGTAGCAAAAGCTAACCAACTTCCAGGGGTTGCAGAACATGGGAGGGGAAAGCTCATTCCTACAGCTTGCTCCTTAGGGAGGTCTGTGTGGGTTCTTCCAATTAACCCACTGTGCTTAATTATCAGGAGCTCCCTGTGGAGGCAGATAACAATGTAACAGACTTAAGGGCTGGTCCTTACTATGGGTTAGGATATTGGGTGTGGAAGTACAGGGTGCTCTGGGATCTACTGTCTGAACCTTGGAGAAGCTCATCTCCCATCTCCTGAGTGTTGCTGTCCCCAAGGCAGGCAGTGTCATGCAGTCCTTGTGGCCACTGTGTTCTCTGCACAGTGTTTCTGCACAGTGGCCCATCTGCTTCCCAGGACCCGTGGGGCTGTGGGTTTTGCAGGATCACCTCATGGGCCACAGATACCTGTTTGTAGGACTTCATTAGAGGGAAGCTCCCAGAGATGGAGCACTGCCCTCAGGGTGCAACCAGCAAAGCTCATGTTGCTGGCTTGGGGCAATAACAGTGTGGTGCAGATGACTAGAGACCCCATCTTCCCACGTTCCAGCTATTGCCTGTGCTGGAGACTTCGGAGGGAGGTTTGCAAAAGGCCAGAGTGATTTATCAAGCTCTATTATGGCTGTATTCTGCCTGTAGCAAGTAGTTTGTGATAGCTGCTGCCTCTAACAACATCTAGCCTTCTAATGCCTGTTCCCACTTCCCTCAGAGTGGCCCATCCTTCCCCATGCACAGTGAGGTAGACTTTTTATTTTGCAGCTGTACTGTGGAGAAACAAGGAGCTCTGCTTTTTATTAATTTTGAGGAAACAGATATTTTGATTGTCAAGTCAATCTTGGATTATTTTGGGCAAATGTAGTTTGACAGACCATTATTTTGAAGGGACATGGATCATTTAACCAAGCCTAATTGCCTCTGTATCACAATTAGTCACTCAGGCTGAGGAGGAATTGGTTTCACCATCATTTTGGATTGGGAGCCAGTGACTAAATCTAATGAAAGTGTTTGAATCAGAACTTTTATGTACGTACATTCATTATACTGCTAAATTGGCCATGTCTCCTCGCGAGACTGGAGGAGGCTGTGTGTGTGTGGTAGCTGCTGCATGGGTGAGATGAAGTGCTGAGGGTTTGGGAAAGGTGGGATGGGAGACATAGGGAGACAGGAGATTTTCAGTTGCCTCAGCTGGAGTGATGCAAATCTACTCCCACAGGTATGGAGAGCAGTGCTGAGTACAAGTTTTGTGGAAGGTCTCTGAGATTTGATTAACCCCTTGGCAAGGGTGATGGGCTTCTGTCTGCAGGACAGACCTAGGGCATGGAGGAAAATACTGAAAGATCTGGAGGAGGGAATGGTTCAACCTTTTATCCTTGGGCTGCTCCATCACTTGGTGGAGTCACTTTGAAAAGCAAGTCAAGGACTTGACATCAAGGATGAAAGCTATTTCTCAGGATGGAGCTGAAAAGATCTGTCCCACTTCATTTCCAGGGGGTAAATTATGCTCTGTGCTTGTGTCCTGGCAGTGGTCAGGTTTACACAGCAGGACGAAGGGCTTGCAAACTTCCTCTCCCACCACCCTATCACAGGCTCTTATGATTCCTGAGGGTGGTTTATTTGTTATTTACACTTTAAATGTATCAGGTAAATCTTGCTGAACTTTAAGGTTGTCAGTTATCTGCTGTGTTCAGGGATGGAAAGGTTGTGAGAAGGAAAGCTGGGAGACTAGTGAAAGGCCATGGAAACACTCCCATACTCCAGGTACTGGAGGCACTGGGATGCCATTGTGAAACCAGAGAGTGGTAGGAGGGTGCTGGGAACTCAATCTCCTGGCCCCCAAAGCCCAAAGTTTCAGAAGTCTTTCTATTTTTCAGAAAACATGCAGACCATCAGCTGAACATTGTGTGCACGTAAAGGAGCCAGGAAATGAACTTCTCCATGAAACAAAAATCAAACTGACTCATTTGTTTTCAAGGTTCTCTACCCCAGCAAAATGAAAGCCATAATCATATAGGGGAAATAGGAAGATAAATTGGGTGTTATTTGAAGTATCGCTGGCTCACATAATTTTATTGTGATGTTGGCAAGAATGGGCATTTGTTCTAAAGCTTCCAATTCTGGATTCAGATGGATTCTTGCAACTCTAAGCTTTTAGTAAAGAAAAGGGTGGTTTACGCTTCATAATCATGGAAAACAGCTTGAAAATTGTGGCCTGAGATTGACTTCAGAAGTTCAGCAACCAGAAAGTGAGTAAGGAGAAATCAGAGGGCACAGTTCATCTGATTTGGGCCAGGATGTCTTATCTTTGAACACCTCTACCCAAAGTGCAGTACAGATAATGAACACAGAGCCAAATATGCTGTGTCTCGGTGTCTGGAGATATCTAGGTGTTGGATACATGAGCTGTTCATGACAGAACCAGCCTCCTGGGAAGCTTATTTGTTTGCAGCATCTCTGTAGGTTGAGCTTACGGGGAAGTGGGGCACACCGTGTGTGGCTGATTTGTCTCACTGAGTTGGAGAAAGAGTTGGCCTTGATGGCTGGGGAAGATGCTGTGGGAGCTGACAGACCCTAACACCACTGGCTTTCAGATTTTAATCTGTCCCGATGCTGTTGTCAGGTGAACAGGGTGAGTTGGATGCAGCTCCTGCTCCTCCTCTAACAGCTTTGACAGCCTCTCTGATGGAAATAAAACTACATTGGCCCCTTTCCTGTTTTGATCAAGACATTTTTTTCTGTACTTTCAAACAGTTGAACACACGGCCTCGGAAAGAGAGCAAATTTTGGGGACAGATCGGGTAATCTGCGTGTGATGTAGAAAGCTGTGCAATGTCAGGGGAGATGCGGGTCCAATACAAAATGTTTCCCTGCTCTTGAGAAACCAAATACCTGGACCCACTATTGGCTTTGAGGAAAGGGAGTCGAGAGACGGGATCAGTTTGGTACAGTTAAGGTAAGATTAGAGCAGGCTTTCTCACGTCTCCATCCCACTCCCCCTAGATCCAAAGAGGACCTTTGCATTACACTTGCCATTTCGTAATTGTCTGAGGTGAACGAAGCCTGGAATGGCTGCTAATGTGCCTTGTGGAGCTGTGTCCCCTCTTCATTATTAACATTTAAATCTCTTTCAGAAGCACAGCCATTAATTTTGCTGTTGCCTTGGTGTCAAAGAGCCAGCACAGGCAATGCCGAGTGTTCCTGGCAGCAGAACGCAGAGGTCTGGCTGAAAATGGCCTCCCCCTCCACTTAGCTGCCCTTCCCCTCAACATTGTCCAGGCAGAGGTGGGTTTGGGTCATTTAGGACAGGTGCTGCTGGTCAGAGAAGGTCTGCTTCAGTGAAGAAGGGACAAATGTCTTGGTGAATGTGGTGTCCTGATTTTGGCTGTGATAGAGTTATTTTTCACCCTCGTAGCTTTTACAGGTCTGTGTTTTGAATTTAGTACGAGAATAAAGTTGATAACACACTGATGGTTTTGTTGTTGCTAAGTAGTGTTTATGCTGAGTCAAAGACTTTTCAGCTTCTCATGTCTGGCCAGTGAGAAGGCTGGAGGGGCACAAGAAGCTGGGAGTGGCCACAGTCAGGACAGCTGACCCAGACTAGCCAAAGGAATACTCCATACCATAGGACATCATGCCCACTCTATAAACTGGGAGGAAGGCTGGCCAGAGACTGCTGCTTGGGAATTGACTGGGCACTTAGCGAGTGGTGAGCAGTTGCATTGTACATCACTTGGTTTGTATATTTTAGTTATTATTATTGTAATTTTATTATGATTTTTATTATCTTCTTCCTTTTCTGTCCTATTAAATTGTTTTTATCTCAATCCACAAGTTTTACTTTTTTTTTTTTCTTTTTTTTTTTTTCTTTTTTTTCCCCACAGTTCTCTCTCCCACCCCACTGGGTGGGGGGACACACTGAGCAAGTGGCTATATGGTGCTTAGTTGCCAGCTGGGGTTAAACCACAACACAGGATAAAAGGTTGTATCTTGTCCCTGTCCTTCTCTTATCTCCTCCCGTATAACTCCATTGGCTTGCTCAGCAGCTTGTTTGGCCATTGTCCTGCCTCATCTTGCCTGTGATATGCTTTCTGAGGGGGACAGCTGTAATCTGTCACTCTGAAACATCATTCCTTTAAAACCATAAATGATTTCAGAAAATAATAGTTGTAGAGAAGCAAAGAGAAGGATCTGAGGGTTTAAGAAATAATCCCACAAGGCTTTTGGGACAATTCCAGCTTCTATTTTGCCTAGACAAAAGGGGGAAACAAAGGAGGAACAGAGTGATATTCAGCAAGGAGAAGCAAAAAATATCTCTGCTATGTCCATGCTCCCTGACTGATTTTGGCCAAATGACTCATGTTACACAGATGCAGCCCAGCTAAGCTTCTAAAAGATGGTGTTCAACCCAGTCCCAACTAATAATCACCTTCGCCCTCTTCTTAGTATTTCAAACCTGAACTTGACTGACTTCTGTTGCTAACTAGGAGACCCTGTGCTTTCTGCCCCCCCAAGATTAGGGTCTCCTCTGTAGCTAGAGAATGACAATATGCATACAAATGTGTAGTCTGGGAACTCTTCCTGCCATAACCTAAATATTGAGGGTCTGGGAGCTACACAGCCTGGCTCTGCTACAGCTAAGGGCTTTCCATGTGATGCTCTGCATGACTGTCTCTGGGCCAGTGCTGGTTAGTTAGGAAACTGCATTTC
The DNA here is from genome assembly GCA_024605025.1 of Megaceryle maxima. Classification (NCBI taxonomy): domain Eukaryota; kingdom Metazoa; phylum Chordata; class Aves; order Coraciiformes; family Cerylidae; genus Megaceryle; species Megaceryle maxima. Next base: position 76,681 of record JANHGN010007376.1, on the reverse strand, counting down.
CCAGTGAAATGGTCAAAGCCAAAGGTAGGGAGGAAAACCTTCTACAGAATTTATCTGCCATATTTCCAGCCCTTGAGGCATTTCCTTGTTTCTGCTTCTGGATGTACCCTTGCCCTGTTCCTGAATTTTATGTGACAGCCTGAGATCTCCAACAAAAATGTAATGGGTCAGGTTGATGTCAGATGTGGGTTCCCAGCAGCCACAGTGGGAAATAACAGGAGGATGGGTCGCTGGGTGCATGCAACTTAAGATGAAGTATGGGGCTCCTTGAAAGACCTCTCTGCTTGATTTCTTACTTCACTCCTTTTTCATTTTAGGTTTTTCAAAAAGTAAAGCCACTGACTGAATGATTGACATAAACAGTGTTTAAATTGCTTGCATAATTGATGAATCAGCAGCCAGCACTTAGCCAGACCATTGTGCCAGTGTTGTGCTGTGTTACTGGTCATTGCTCTGACACGTGGGGCAGGGACACATTCTGTCCAGCTAGTGGCAAGCAACCATCCCACACCTGTGTGTGAAGAACTTCTCTTCTGCTTTATCTGCTACCCAACTGATTTATGTGTCTGTCTTTCCAGTGTCTGTCCTCCGATATGTCCCACAAACAGCCTGGTCCCCTGTTGCCTTTTGTATCTCGTCCTCACACCAATGCTTAGTCATTAGCTGCAGAGCTCTGACTCCCCAGTAAAACTGGGATGAGGCAGGGAGTGGGGATGTGCTGAGCTGAAGACAAATGACTCTTGAAGGCATCCAGGTGGACTTTTGTCTCACTTGGCTTGTTCTACTCATTTTTAGGTCCTGTGGGAGGGAAGCTGTGACAGAGCTGTGTGATGAATGCAGTACATGAGCCTTCACCCTGGAAAATAAAGTTTTGTTGGCAGAGAGGGGTCAAGATAGCAAAGGAGGTGCTGATGGTTCTGGCCATAGATACAATGTTGGGAGTGGGGCTGGTCTTTCAGTTCCTGACCGTCCTTTCCCAGGGCAGACCTGGGGGGCCTTCTTCCCTATGCAGGAGAGGTCACTGTGCATCCCCTAGAGCCTCAGTACCCTTCAGCAGAACGGGCTATGCTTCTCCAGATGGGACATTAATGAATTTGGATGGATCCACTGTCAATAGTTAGCTCCAGCAATTAGAGACTGTGCTGCAGATCCGACGGGTGACTACAGTCAGTGCACGACCAAAACCGTGCAGGGTCTGGAGCTATTTCCAGTGATTCTAGTGATCCCTGGGGACATGTTTTATGAAGTCTGTGACATCCCTGTCTTGGTACCTGTGGCTGCATGAACAGAGCAGAAGCCCATGGGGTTGGAGGCTTTTGGAGGATCGAATGGAAGCAGCATTCGAGAGATGGCTATGGCAGCAGGGAGGCAAAGATGTAACCTGGGGGGGAGTCCGAGGACTAATATTTATGGGCTGTAGGGCAATGTAACAGCACAGACTGTGCTTTATTCAGGCTGGCTGCTCTGGAGAGCAAACATCCCCCAAACGCGGGTTTGGGGACCGGTATTTCCTGGCTTGCAGCCACTAGAGGCTGCCCTGCTCCAGCGCCTGAGCCTCGCTCGTAGGGCAACAGCAGCTTTCCTGCGGGGTTTCGGGCATTAAGGAAAAGCCATTAAGTCTTTTTCTTTCCTTTCTTCTTTGAGTAGATTGAGAAGGTGTTGCGGCAAAGATGGGCCCTCGGGGAGGTAGCTTGTGTCCCTGCTTATAGGCAGAGAAACTGAGGCACAAGGAGCTGCATGGAAATGGCTGGCCTGGCTGATCGCAAGCTGGCTCTGCAGCTCAGGACGAGGGGGACATTAACACAGGCATAGCCCAGCACCTGGATCTGAGGGGGACAGGAACAAACCCTGTGTTTGTGGGGAATAGCTGCAAAATCCACACACCTGCCAATTCTGGGTACAACTGGGCAGACCTGATAGCTGGCAACTAGCTTGAAGCAGCAGAGCTTTCCTGGGGGAACCGTAGTATCTTCTGATGCACGTGCACCCTTGCTCCTGTGCTCACACACCTCTGTGAGCCCAGTGCCCATGCTGGGTTTGCTGAGCACCCCATGCTGGGGGATCTTGGCCTCTTCTTAACTCCTTGCTGGGCATCCACTGTCGGCACACCAGCTGCTATGGAATTCCTGCCTGTACAGTGCCCAGCGTTTGTTCCCCACATGGTGGCAGATGTAGATGTAGAAAGGTAAGACCTGAGCTGTGCTGAGCAGGTTGAATATGTCTCAGAGATATTCTTGCTGCCCTGAGAGAAAGTCCTGGTGATGGAGCCATGAATTACAGGCAGGATGCAAGCGCTGATCCTGTGGGGATGCTGGATGCTGGAACAGATTATCCTGATGGTCCCTCACAGCCTTCAGATGGCTCAAGTGCTTCTGGGTTGCTATCACTAAACGTTCAGCACGAAAACTTCCCATCTGCTATGGGGGTGTGGGAGGGTCCCAGCTCTGCTTGCCAAACCTGCTTTGCATGGTGCTGGATTTGCCTTGTGGGCCAGGTCCAGTCTCATTGGATCTGTCACCTTTCTTCAGTGTACCAGCTAGCCCCAGCAGGAGCTGTTTGCAAGCAAGGACCCATGTGCCTTACCATGTGGCAGCAGGCAAGGCAGCATGGGGGATGGGGGTTAGTACCCAGGAGGTCAGGCAGGTTTGGTGGTGCCCATGGGTCAGAGCCCCCATTTCTCCTCTGTTTCTCCTTTGACCCCACTCATTGTTGCGCTTCCCTTTTCTTCCTGCCCTACAGAGGTTTTTACAAATCTCTGTGTCTGCCCTTCTGCTAATGGGTTGTTGCTGTGTCCAGAGTGAGCAGGATCCTCAGGGATGTAAACAGGTGTAGCTGCATTGTGATCAGGGCTTTGTCACGAAATTAACCCAGGTGAGGACGTGCTCCATAATCTCTATTACATTGTTATCAAAGCCCATGCATTACTTCTAGTGCCTGAAAATCTCTGCCTTCTATCACACTTGGTCTTTGGCAGACCGATGTGTTGACAAAAATGTCTTCGTTTATCTTCTCAATGCATCCGCTGCAGCCGGATGCTTCTCTGACCCTCATGTTTTCAATAATCTTTTCCCTTCTTCCCTTCAGCATTACAGAGCCTCTTATTCATTTGAGAGATAAGTATTTATGGATGTGTTGGTGAGGAAAACTTAATCAATAATGCCCATGAATAACATTTCTTTGTGATTTGGATCCACCCAATCTCCCCTTTCCCTTTGCTTTGTTGGGTTTTTGTTGGGGGTGGTTTGGTTTTTTTTTTTTCCTTTCCAGACAGGATTCACATTCTGCTCTGACTCTGTTTTTTCAAAGTTCAATTGTCAGAGAGAGAAAGCAAACTTCAAGCAAAAGTAACATTTTGGGAGAGAGACATATCAGCTTGATCAGTTCTCTCCACCCACACTGTGCTCGTCCAGAGGGGCTGCCTGTCCTACTGCCCCCAGCTTCTCTGCGAGGGACAGGATAGTGTCTTCCCTGCAAATTCAGTGTTGTAGCTTACTGGCACAGACTTCACTTTTGGGAAGAGGCTTCCAATTCTGCAAGGTTCATAACTGACTGGTGCAACTGATGCAGCTGCCAAATCTCCATGCACAGAGGTTTTTTTAAATTGTTTATTTGGTTTTGTTTGTTTGTTGTTTGTGTGGGGTTTGTTTTGGTTTGGTTTTGGTTTGGTTTTGTTTTGTGTATGTGGTTTGTTTTTTTTTTTCCCCCAAGGTGATGTAAGAAAAAAGGGACAGGTTGCATCTTCTATTACAGTGCAGGGGGCTCATGTGAGGCTTCAGCTGCTCTCTATGCAAGGGCAGGATGCTGTGGGCTGCTCAGGGTGAGTTCCTTCAAGCTAGGGCAGCCCAGAGGTTGCTCTGGTTGGGGAGTGTGATGGTATGCTCCAGCTCCTGTTGTAACTGTGGAGCTGGCTGGTGGGGAAACTCCCCCTTCCACTGTGCTCTCCTCGCTGTATTTTCTGTGCTCTCCTCGCTGTATTTTCTGTGCTCTCCTTGCTGTATTTTCTATGCAGATGGGTGTCATGCAAGTCCCACTGTGCTGGGACATTGATAATCTGGGCCAGTTCTCACCCAGTGGTTCAGCTCAGCACTTGCACAACTACATTTAGTGTGTACCAGCTGTGGTGGACATCAGCATCCCTGGGTGCTCTGCACTGCCCTGGGCACGGGTGAGTTGCTTTTCCCATGCCCTTGGAGCAAGCGTGACCACTACATGTGTAGTCTGCCCAGTGACTGTGTGAGCGATGGGGAAGCTCATACACCATGGTAATGTATGTGTGTTTGTGATGAGCCCTTACAGGAAACTAATGGACCGTGAAATTATCCAAGGAAAGAAAAGGAAAAAAAAAAACAAAACCAAACCCAAAACCCAAACAAAAAAAAACAACAACCAAAAACCAAACCAACAAAGAGACTGTTAGAGCAAACTGCACTGCGTCCACAGCCCTGCTCCCATCTCAGCCAGCTTAATGCAGTGAGATTACACATAGTACTTTTATGTGGAAGACAGGAGGGGCTGGCAAATGGCTCTTTTCAGGTTAGCTAGGTGACCTAGTGTGAAGCTACACAGGAAACAGCAATTACCTGGGGGAAGCTACAAGGAAGTGTTATTGCATTAAAAAAAAAAAAAAAAAAAAACAAAAAAAAGTCTTTGGAAATTGCTGGCTTGGCTTTCAGGGCAGAATAAGCATCCTTGTGATAGTGAAGTGCACTGAACCAGCTAGCTTTATCTCAAAGGATCCCAAAGTGTGTTGCCAAGCTATGTACACAGCAATTCCTGCCTGCTTTTCTGGAGCTCCACCTCCAGCGGGGGAAGCATACACAGGGGTAAAATGTGCTTGCAAACCGAAGCTGCAGGGAGAAATTGAGAGACGTGGTGCAGCTACTTAGAGCAGAATTCAACCACAGGGCAGCATCCCCTAGTGAGTGGTAAGGAGGTTGCTAATGGCCCCGAATGGGTGCAGAGAGAAGCAGCAGCTTTTCATCACCGGGCTCCCTGTTCAACCCAAACTGGTCTAATCAATCCTGCCTTCCATGCTCCTGCCATGGCAGTATCTGAGATGGGAAACAAAGTTGTCTGCAGTAACTAGAGCTGTTCGGGAAATGTGGTGTTGTTTTCTGTCAAAGTCTGGTGAGGACATGTACTTTTGTTGAAGAAAGGGAAAACCCCTCTGATTTTTATTTCTTTTCAAAGATTGAAGCTCAGGATTTTGGGTTTCTAGAACATTTATTGGAATTAGTGCATTTCTCAACTCACAAGAGGAATTGTCAAGGGAAACTTAAGAGTCCATTTGATTAAAAAGCTGTGTCATTTCTGCCTTGCTCTGGGAGCAGAGTATGACCAGTCTGATTGTGCCAAAGAAACAGTCAGAGATCATTCATCCACCCTGCTGCAAGCTCTTCATGCAATGATGGCCCATTACAGCCACACCTTTCTTGACATCTTCAAAAAATCATAGAATACCAGATAGGAAGGGACCTCAAGAATCATCTGGTCCAACCATTCCTGGCAAAAGCACAGTCTAAATGAGATGGCCCAGCACCCCATCCGTCTGAATCTTGAAAATGTCCAGTGTTGGGAAATCCGCCACTTCCCTGGGGAGATTATTCCAATGGCTGATTGTTCTAATTGTGAAAATTTTTCCTCGTGTCCAATAATTTTACTCCTCCCCAGGTTTTTCATCCTCCAAAACAGAGGCTATGGCAGGGACCCAGCCCAGGGCTCACCATCAAGCCTCAGCTTGCCTGACATTCTCCATTGCCAGGTCTGAAAAGGATTTCAGGGTCCATCTGCTCAGGAGCCTCTTTTTATTTTGATAGAAATAACTAAAGAGGGTAATTTTCACTGATAGAGAGTTGAGAGATCAAGAGGAACCTCTGTGGCTGTTTTATGCTGCTTGAATCTGTGCAGTAATTCGATTTCTCCAGTGCAATGTTAGTTTTACACCAGCTGAGGATCTGAAACGTCTTTGCTGAGTTAATTTGCTTGCAAACAAGAGATAATTGAGACCAGTGCTGCATCTTAAATGTTATGTGAGAGGATGTAAGCACATGTGAAAGGGCAAACACCCCCCTAAAATAAAAGATGGTGATGGTGTGCTGTGCTAAATTCAGCCCCAGCTGGGATGCAAAAGGGGGAAAACATGCAAATAAGGAAGAGGTGGAATTGCCTGATGTGGCTGCTTTGAGTTATGCACAAAGGCAGCTGCAGGAGGTGGATGGGCAACCAGCACATGTGGGTTTTCCTTCACCTTTTCTGATTTTTTCTTTTGCAAAAGGTTTTGTGGAAAGAACAAAAAAAGTTCTTGGCAAGGGAAGCTGTTCTGGGGGTCTGTGGTCCTGCAGTGGGATGAAGGCCTCTGAGAGCTCTTCTGAATGAGGTCCTGTCCTCTTGTCCGGCTGGGAGGGCTGGCCTGCTTTGGCAGTGCTGGTCCTCTGTGCCTGCAGGAGAACTGGCCCAAAGTCCCCCAGCCACAAGGGATGTCCTTGGCCACCACTTCCACCCTGTCCACATCCCAGCCCAAACCAGGTGGCTCTAGCTGATCAGTCTGAGAGCAGTGATACCTTCCAGATACCTGCTGCAGCCATGCCCCTTGGGTGCAGATGAGCTCTCTTCCCCTCACGGGTCTGCCTCAGATTAGTCCTCTTGAATTTGAATAAGCAGTGGGTCCCGCTGTGCCACCATGATGGAAGCAGCCTGAAGCAATGCTGGGTTATACCAGTCTGGCACCGCTCAGCCGAGTGTGGAGCTCTGCTCTCTGATTATGAAAAGAAAGTTACATTAGAAAGGCCTTTTACCCAGATACTTAATTAAAATAATATTGAAACAAGCAAGACACACTGTGTGCTAAGCGCACGGTCACAGCTTCCCACAGCTCATTTGCAAGAGTGCTCAATAATGGCTGTGGGTAATTATTTTTTAATCAGCCAGTGTAAAGAACGATTGGCATGTTAACAAATGGTACTTATTTTCTCCTGCTCCGACAGGGAGAGATCACAGGCAATGTGGTGCCAGCCAACAAGTATCCCCTGGCACAGCAAAATTCTCTGGCTTGCCGTGGCTGGATCTTGTGTTTGGAGATGCAAAGAAGCAACTGGTGTTAGGGATATCTGGGGGTGGGCAGGACCGGGCCGTGGGCATGGGACAGCCCAAAATCACCAAGGTGCTTGGGAATGAGGCTGTTTGTGCAAAGACAGATGAAGGAGGACTGGGCAGAGATGTCTTTGCAGCTGTTGGGTTCTATCCTCTCACCTGGAGGTAACTCAAGACAGTTTTGGGATACTGGTTTATGTCTGACCATAACTAATACATCAGTCTGGGAGGCTTGGGTTAGTTTTCTCATTAATTAGCTGAGATGTCACCAAAACTCATTTGTGATTTCAGCAGCGTTGCCAGAAAACTCTACTCCTTGTGAATATTTAGCCCTTCCTAACTGCCTGCCGTCCCACTCCCTAGAAGCCTGGGGTGGCTCAGAAGCAGGGCAGCCCCAAACTAATGCAATTAGACAATTTTCTCCCCTTTTAAAATCTAGATGTCCTTGCTGTATTTTAATTCCAAACAGCAAAGTCATTGAGGAGGCATGGGACCTTTTCTCTGAGGTTTCTGCTTTTATCCCTCTGCCCGACTTAGGGAACAAGCCTGGCTGAGCCCTGAAGGATGTGCCTGCTCAGTTCTGGCTTTTTCTTCCTTATGTTGTCAGCCCCACTTTGACTCTTGGAGGGCTTTGTGCTCCTGATGGTGCTTGAGTAACTTTGAACATTAATAATTCTGTTTGTTCTAAACCCACACTGTAGGTGCCATGAAACTTAATGTGGGAGCTTCTGGAAATCAATTTGCTGATCTAAAATTTCCTTTCTGAAAAGCTGGGTGTTGTGGGCCTTTGGGGGGATATTTTAGGCAGGATGTTATTTTATGTATCCTCGGCCAAAGGATGTGCTGTCTTGGGTTTCTGATGTAGAAAGATTCTCCTGGTTTACCTGCCATACTTTTTCTGCCTCCTTTATGTGACAAGGGACCAGCACGGGGTCTGCCAAACCTTGCTCCACCTCTTCTGCTCTAGCTTTACTCGGTCTACTTGGATTTAAGTGAGTGCTGGCTGTGTCTCCTCATCTTTGCCGGGTTAAGCCATGCTTTTTGTCACAGCCTTTCTGCATGGCTCTGAGTCTTCCTGCTGCTGCGTTGTGCTCATCCAACAGCTATCAGCCTACTAAATTTTCAGGTTTTGCTCCCCTTAGGGCACACAGCAGCATCCCAGCAGGTAAGGAGGAGCAGGACTCCATCAAGAGTCCCTTGAGATCACTGCTGAACTGAGCAAGTGGTTGCCTCTTTGTAGCCATGTGTTCTTGAAACCTCGGCCCCAGAGACTGGAGAAAGTTCAAAGATGCTTCCTTGCTTGGGGAATCTGTTGTCATCACCCCAAGGGTGGTTCTGAAGTCTTCCAGGCAAGATCTTGGCTCCCCAGCAGCTGGCTTTATGTGGCCTTTGTGTTCCCATGAGACTGAGTGGGCCCGTTTTCCTCTCTTCTTTCCATATGGTTGATTTATTTCATTAAATTACAAAATTGCAACTGACACATTCCTCCCACAATTGAGTTGGTTTTGGGGTGCAAAAAAATTACTTGTCATACCACCCAAACACGGTAACCATGATTTTCCCATCTGTGCAGATGTGCTTAATGGCTCTGGAATGTCAATGTTCACATTGCAACAGATACATCACCCTCTGTCTCCAACAGCTTCATTGCACAGTGTTGCCCAGAGGGCAGAGGTGGGGAATGGAGACTTCCCATTCTTTTGGTGCATGTTTAGTTTATTTTCAGTGATGTTGCTGCTGATTATTTTGCTTGGTTCCTCAGGTGCAGTGAGGTCTCATGTTCATCCTTCCTTGCAGAGCCTCCAACGCAAATAAACCTGAGAGCAGGGAGCTGCTAAGAGGATGCTGAGGTCCAGCTGAAAGCTGCTTCCACTGGGGATGACTTGCAGATCCCATTTGGAGCTATCATGACTTGAGATGGATTTGAATTCAACTACACCTACCAGCAGATGATCTGCCTGTCCTCTTCTCTAGTTTCCATCTTCAAGATGAGACTTGGTCTGTTTCCACCACCTTTTCTTTCATCTGAATCAGTATATCATAGAGTTTGTGCCCTTATCTTTGAGGTGTCCAAGGGTCACACTTCTCAGAGAGCTTTTCCCTTTCTGCTTTTTAAGAGCAATTTGATTAAGGCAGATCTCTAAACCATGCCCCTTCCCAGACCCAGGGGACCCAGACAGAGCTCTTCTTCTTGCAAATCAATTTTCCCTCCTGCTCAGTGCATTAAAACCTTTCCCCTGATGGAGCTGTTCTGAGCAAGAGCACTTCGCTTTATTAACATGGGCTTGTTTGTTTGGGAATCAAAAAAGGGGGATATCTAAGTGGATTTTATCCTTTGAAACAATACAGTCTTCTCTCTGTATGGGGTTTATTTTCTCTGCGAGGAGATGAGAGCTTTGCTGGGGAACTGACCCGTTAGGACTCTGCTTGGCTGGCTGAGGGGAGATGCTCATGCCAGTAGTTGGGATTTAGAGGCTGCATTGTCCCTGGTTTCATCCATGCCCATTCCATCCAAATCACATGGAAAGGTGTCCAGGCTTCCTCCTTCTAGAAACAAGTTCACTTAGGTGTCCCTTAGCAAATTTATATTGCAGGAAAAAGGTAAGCTGGGTCTTGACCCATGCAAGACTGAGCATGCCAACAGAGATACATCAAGGGATGCTGTGTGCTCACCTGGCTCATGGGGTGGCTGCTAAAGGGGAAGTTCCACTGCAGCCCAGCAAAAGATCTTTCTGTGATAGCCACCAAATACGTGTGCTAAGCACAACGCCACCCAGCTGGGCACAGGCAGGGATGTGTGTGCATGTGCACACCTCCTGATCCTTGCTTAAAGATCACATGGGACAAGTCAGGCCCTGCTCCCCAGCTGGCACTCAGACTCTCAGTTACATCTACTCTCCTCCTGTTGTTAGTGATGATTGCCAGAAATGCTCACGACATGGATGTGACTTCAGCCAGACAGTTAAATTCTGTTTGTTTTCCCATTATTTCAATTCCACTAACCTTGACTGTGTTAAAAAGTGTAATTGTTCTGCCTCTCCCCACCACCCTCTGGTCTTCTCCTCAAGGAGATTATGACCTGGGAGAAAGTAAATGCCTTATTTGAAGTAAAAAAAAAAAAAAAAAAAAGATAATGTTGAAATAACTGCTGTCAGGGGAAGATACATTCTTCAAACACGTTCTTTCTGCTCAGCATGAGGCAGCGGCTGCCTGTGTTTCAGAGCATTATGGTACATTAGCCTCCGCATGCAGTGTTAACTTGCTTTGTTTATTATTTTAATTTCCAAGTCTCTAGCGGGTGGATGGTGCTGAGGTGACAGCAAGGGAGGAATGAAACCATCTCCTTTGCTGTGCCATGGGGATGGGGACAGCAGAGGCATCACTCCCCAGGCAGCTTGCCCAGCGGAGATGGCAGGGAGTATGACAATGCTACCCCAGCAACAAACATGGCAATTCTGCCTTTTTTTCCTGAAAAACTGATGAACCAGAGCCTCCAAACTTTGCTTGTATGGACACCCTGAAATCCTAACAATAGGGGTCTTTGGTAGGACATTGTCCTAGCTACTCCATCCTATCTACTCCAGGAGAGGAGCTGGCTCACTATCAGAGTGGCAAGGTCAGTGTCTGGCTGTGGAGAATGATTTGGGTGAGCTAAAAATGAGGGTTTTTTTTCTCTCTTTATGAGAGCAGCTCCCTCTTCCTGAGCCCCTAAGCTCCCCAAGTGAAAACAAAGATAGGAAAATGTGGTTTCCAGTCAGCTTCCATCTTCCACTCAATCCTCTGCAGATGGGTTTGTTTGTCTGTGTTTTGTTTTAGTGTCTCCAGAAAATTAGGGCAATTTTTACAGAAAATTTTGTAACAGGGGGAAAAAAAAGGAGAGAATATGTTTTGACATTCTCTCTCAAAACGCCCTCCTTTCGTCTCCACCAAGACTCCTTGCTGCATTTGACCTGAATTCTCAAATAGCTCTAGTCCTCCTGCAAGTCTGGTTTTTAGAAAAAAAACCCTTTCAATTCACAAAAAAAAATGTTGCTCGGCTCCACTCAGGAGACTGCCCACAGGGTGCTTTTTAGGTGCTCTGGGGTGCCAGGACCTCTCAGGGTTTCTGGCTTCCCCATCAGTCAGGGGAATTAAGCTGAATATTTGTGATTCTGCCTCTTCCCCATTCCGGGGCCGTGCTAATGGCTTATGACTGTGCCTGTCCCCTCCATTGCCTGGAAAGCCCCAGAAGACAAGAAGTTTGGTGGTAACTTTCTCCTCTGAGAAGTTATTTGTAAATATTAACATAAAGCCTGTTTGTATGTATTCAAGGCCAAGGATGGTTGAAGTGAGTTCCTCTTATCTGATGCAGGATTAAGAGCAACTCTCAAGCCTTGGTGAGTTCAGGGGGGAACACACAGCATCAGATGGTGCGTAGATTGGGAGGCAATGTTGGATTCATTAATGGCACATTTCATTTCCTGCCTCGGTTCTGGTACCAGCACAGATTTACAAGGGAATGCAGTCTGGGTAGCAGAGATGCTTGGAAAAGAGTGTCTGTTTGCTTTTGCAAACACAGAAAGGAAATATAAATCAAAGTAAACCAATCCTAACAGCTGTAGAAATGGACTTGACTTATGATAACAAAATGAAACCAAATAAAAAAGTTCTCTTCAAAGTCAAATGTTTTTGACAGAAAAGGGATGAGCAGCTCTAGCATCCAGGTAAGCAGCCACTGAATTTTTGACCACGGCCTTGCACCAAATGGGCAGTTGCCCCGGTGAGCTGCTTTGGCTAGTCCTTGTGAGCACCAGCTGCCCAATGGCATGGCTGTGGTCACCCAGCCTGACCACTTGGTGTTATGGCCAGCAGAGTAGTTTAAACTACAGAGTAGTTTTCCAGTAGTTAGCGTGGTTGCACCACACGTGCCCTATCAAAACCCAGTGAACCCTGGTCAGGATCCAGATCCCTTGACTTCAGCCCCTGACAGTGTGGAGTCTGGTCTGAGCTGGTGCTGCGGGAGATGATGGGAGAAAGTGGCCTCCTGACATTCTTACTGTCCCACCTGTCTTAAAATCCCTTCCTGGAGTGGAGCAGAACATCCTCTGGAAATGCTTCTCTCCCCTCCCACTGCAGGAAGGACCAGACAGCTCACATAGACAACATGCTCAGTTCCAAGGCAGCCACATTTCAGGGAGCAGAGTCTCACCCTGTGTTTAGTAGTTTTTGTGTATCCTAAGAGAATAGCTGGGAAAAGGGTCTAGGAATCACAGTGTGAAAGGTGGAAGACGGCAGCACAGGGCTGAGCAATGCCTGTGTACCCGTACTGCTGGCTGCTGAACGCTGGTTCATAGCAACCGCTGTGGGTGAAGAGATAAAGAAAAGGAGCAAGAAGATGTTGTGAATGCACAGCACATGGAGAAATGCTTGGTAACAAAGAGTGCTATTGATCTCATTTACTGCCTGCTCCCATCAGCTGGAATGGGGAAAGCAATTGCTCAATCCCACTTTGTAAGAAAAAGCTTGCTCGGAATATTACTTTCAGCTCACCCAAAAGAGCCTGACACTAAATATAAATCAGAGTCCCAGAGGGATGAAACAATACATGTGTATGTGTCCTTACTGCAGTATTATTATATGGCCCAAAGGTGGGACTTTGGAGCCAAATTGAGTTCAGACATGAAACTTCTGTCTAACCTTGCCATCATTCTTCTGAGTTGAGCTGGTATTTCAAACCCAGAAGAGATGGCTCTGTCCAGTCTTTATTTTTGGTAGGACTGAAATTTGGAAAGATGAAATGAAATCACACGACCTTGCTAGACAGCTGACACTCAAAAATAAAATCTGTGTTTCCATGGGAGAAGGGGAGAATTTTTAGCAAATGTATTAAGGTTTGCAAATCTCAAGCCTCTGTTTTGCTTTCTTTACAAAGCCATGTAATTGCAGAGAGGATCTAGAGGAGATGCAGCCACTTTAGATGAGTGATTTGTAAGTAGTAACTAGTTTGAATTTCACTGTTTGGAATTGATGGTGAAGGGGAAGGGTTTGCTGTTTTCTAATGCAGTATTTTCCAGGTATGTTGTATAACTTTTTTTTTCTTCCAAATCTCTTGAGTGGTCCATAATGAGCAATTATAAAAGGCTAATCTCATTAAAAGGAAAATCTCCTCATTCATTTAATTCTTAAATCTTTTTCTGTTGGGAGGGGAATATTTAAATTAGCTTCCTCCCATTATAAAGTTACTTCATGGTCTGTTTTTCATCACAGTTAAATCAGAACAGGGGCATGAGGTGCTTTTACTTTAATCTGTTTTTAATCTGATTTTCCTTAAATGAAGTTGGATCATTTCTGGTGCAGAGTCCGAGAAACCAGGGAGGCAATGACTAACAAGAGGTCATTTATTCTTCTCCAACAGTCCCAAGAGGGACCCTAAAGTTTCATTAATGATCATTGCAGTCATAAAGAAACCTGTTCATTTTACCCATTGGCCAATAAATGCTTTATAGCATTTAATGGAACTCTTCATTTTTTAAAGATGAGAGAGACAAGAGTCCTCCATAGAAGCAGGATCCCAGAGCTGGCATGGAGAGGGCTGTCAGCAGGGAGGGATGCTGTCTGCACATCACGGTGGGGCTGGAGAGAGGGACACGGAGCCAGAGCGGCACTTTGGCATCCCCCAGAAGCCATGGCAGGGAATGGGGGTGCTGGGCAGCAATGAGGGGAACAGCAGACAGGAGGTGGTCACAGGCTCTGCATGCTCGCGGTGCTTCGTTATCTGGGCTGTGCACTCCAACGGCTGCCAGCCTGTGTGCCCGGATAGTGCTTCATTGTCTGGGCCAGGTTCGTCATCAGGCCTTTCTTCTGCTCCCCTCCCATCCCTTATCAGCCAGCCCCGTGCCTCCTTCCCCTCGGGTGCCTTCAGGAGACAAGGCTATGCCTTCACAGCCACCCCCTCCTCTCCCCAGGGCACAACGTCCTCTCTGGACACTCAGCAGGGCAAGGCAAAGCTCAACAGTGCAAAAATCAATCCTAATAATAAAGTAACAAACTGCTTCAGGAGAAGGAGAGACCTGGAATTACTTTTAATTCAGAAGTCAGCACGAGATAAGGTGCCAGCCCAAATGCCAATATGCTAATGCAGCTCCTTCAGCAATGTGCACTGCCAGTATTGCCACCTGGCTTGTTCCACAGCTGTGACAACCTGTCCCTCCTCAGCACCAGAGATACATATTTTGCTTAGAAATTAGGGAAAATTATGCCAATGTTTCAATGTGAATGATTAAAAAAAAGGCCAGTCCCTTTATGACATCTTCTTACATGTCCTCTTTTCTCACCACCCCCTTTCTGCTGAGTTTACCATCACATTGTCTTTGGAGGTAACTCCACATTTTTTGGTTTAATCCCTGCCTCCCACCCTATCCACTATCCAACTTTCCAAAGGGAAATTTCCAGAGCTTTACCTGGAGGGATGGAAAACATTTAGTTAAGGAGAGGAGAAAAAAGAATTGAGGCTTTGTTCAAAAAGACATGATGGGCACATTGTTTAAAATGGTCCAAAGCAAACCCAAGGTTGAGACATCATTAGAAAATGGCCAGTATCAAAAGTGGGACCTGGACCAAAGTGTCATGAAAAGTCTCTATGGCAATAAGCCAGGGCTGGTTTGGAGCTGGGTACAACCATCTCCCCTTCATGAAGGATTGAGGTGCCTAGTTATGGTCAGGTCTGTTCCCCCATAGCACACCAAGCTTTGGCCCCATCAATTGTGTGGGGTTCATTCAAAGCCTAAGCCCTGTTTCTTTTCAAGAACAGGGTTTTAGCCTGACTGCCTTTTCCTTTCTCTGTCTTATTTCATATCTTAGGCTCTTCTTACTTTCTGCAGTGAGAGACAGTCCGCAGATGCTCTGCCCTTGTCCCTGTAGGAAGAGAGGAGAGTTGTGCAGGGGCCGGGTTCAATCGTTATCTTGTCTAAAAGCATTCGCAGACAGTCAGTCCTGCCCCTCAATAAATGAAATATTTCCTCTCCACTTTATCTCCCTGGACTCCAGCAGCCCAGATTGTTAATTGGCAGCAACCTCTTCCCTCAGCAGAACAATCCTTTCTCATTCATGGATTGTTCTCCTTAAATTCAGTCATGACAGAAGTGGAAATCCATTTTTACATCTCTCGCTTTATCTAGAAAAAAAACCTTTCCTGTTGTTGAAATAAGTCCTGTTTTTAAACATGCAGACAGTTTGCTTCCTCTCTTTGGGCTTGATTTATTTAAATTTAAAAGTTTAGGTGAGTAGTTCTCGATTGCAGGACAAGGCTGGCTTTGGAGTTTTGTTTTCTAGGAATCATCATATAAAGCATAATAAATAAGCATAACATGAAATAAAACCGAAGAAATATTATGAAACACAGTATTCTTATTGGGAGATCCTTCAGTCATATTTTCGTTTTGGTCTCAATGGGGAACCATTATTATTGAAATAGTAACCTTAATCAAAAAATGACTGTAGTAAAATAGACCTCTTTCTTCCACAGATCAACTCTCTGTATATAATCTGAAGTCCAAAATGCTGACTTTGGCTAAAGAAAAAAAACCTTGGAAAATGGTTTTGCTTCTTTTTCTCTGAAAATGCTGACTTTAATGAGAAAGAACCAAAACACACACACAAAGAAAAAATCCATTGAAAAGTGCAGAAAACATTGCAACTGAAAATTACTCAGTACTGTAAAAAGTCTGAGCAAACCTGTAAATGACACTTCCATTTTTGAATGGAAAGATATGATTTATTTGTGAGGACTACTGCAATTTTCTAAAAGAGTCTACCAGTACTTAATCAAGCTGACAGACTCCTAGCAGCGTTCCTGCTGGGAACCTTCTGCCATGCTTGGAAAAGCTGAAACCCTTCAGGCTTGCCCAGCATAACGTTATTCCCACCAGCACAGACAGCAGTGAAAGGAGCCTGGGCAAACCCTTCTCCAGTCCAAATCAGGACAGGGGTATCATGTAGTCTAACCTATTCCTAAACCCTTCATGGATTCTGAAATCAGAGCCTAGGTTACACCCTAGCCCAAGCATCTCCAGCAGGATAAGAGCTACATTAAGGAGAAACCTTTGCTCCTCTCCCACTCGGGGCCCCAGGGACCAGAGGTAAACCTGGGAGAATGCAGGAGATATGTTAGACAACATCAGAGCATCAGGCCTAGAATGGCAGAACTAATCCTGCCTGTCAGTTCTCCCTAATCCTGAGGCTGCAGGAACAGCTGGGGCTGCTGCTTACACTCCCTTTTTCTGAGAGCAAGAGTGCTCACAAAGATGTGTATTTTTTCCAAGTGCACATCTTTCTGGCTGCTATTTTTGCTGCACTGTCTGATCTGTTCCTGTGGCATGAAGATATTCCTGTTCTTTCCTTTATATCATCTTCCCCGACAGGGGGCACAGAGCCTTGCACATGTCCCTAACTAGGAGCTTGCCTTCTCTCTTTGGTAGGGAGGGAAACTGAGGCAGTGGGAAGAGCTGTCACTCAGCTACAGTTATTCAGGACCTCAGTTGTGGGTTCAGAACTTTAGCAGCAAGGCTGTCCTTCCCCTCTGAACTGGGCCACTTTAAGTTGCCTCTGAGGTTTATTATGTACAGGATTTTCGTCAGACGTGCAAAGTAAATTAGCACCGTATTCACAGCCATAATCACCTACCAATGATCTCATACATGTGGCACAAAAGGAAAGGATCTGCATGGGATTCTGTTCTGCAAGTATAATCCTCCCATAGCCTCCTTGTTAATTAGCTCCTCTCAAGCATCCAATCTGTGGCAATTATAGCAATCAAAAATGCATTCAGCCCCCCCACCCCTCCTGCTCCCCATCAGCACCTGACAAGCCGGCAGGCACATTATCCCAAGCCATGGCAAGCACACACTGATAGGACGCAAACCTCCCCACCGCCTGACTCAGGATTCATCACCCACAATACCAGCCCCGGCACCAGGCCTTGCATACCAGGAATTATTAAAAAAAAAGAAAGAAAGAAAAGGAGACAGAAAGAGACAGATTTCAATTTTCTTCCATAGTTTTGGGAGCCCATAGAAAACTGAGTGAAAAACACTATTTAGCCCCTGGGGTTCAATTGGCGTCTTCATCTTCTTTCTTTTTTGCTGATGCCAATAGAAAAGTGAATTTCTCTTATTTTTAATGTTGCCTGATTGAAAGCGCTGCTCCCGACACGGCGCTGAGGGGCCCAGGTGGGGTGATTGATGCATCGTGCCATCCTCCTCGCTCTCAGAGGAGCACTTTGTGAAAGCAGCAGTGCGATTGCACTGGGGCAATTGGGCAGCTCTAAGTGGAGCCCAGCTACAGAGATCTGCCGGTTAAACGCAGCTCCTTTCTCCTCCTGCTGCTTCCCAGAGCTTCCTAATCCAAGACCTCTATGGTGTGTGTGCAAGAGCAGCTGCTGGTGGGGAGCCCAGTTTGAAGACAGCCCTATGGGCACTCATTGCTCCCCCTGGAATCTATAGCAAAGTACTTCTTGAGGAAAACCCTCTGATTTCCACTAATACCTGCTATCTTAGTAACATTAAAGATAAATTTGCTCCTTAGCTTCCTGAATGGATTTTTAATTTTCTGTCCAAGTGTGCTGATAAAATGGCACCCTAGGGCTGTGTAAAGGATGGTCTAGACTTGACATCCATCCTGTCTTCCATGGAGCTTGGGCTTGACCTTGCTGGGAAAGCTGTGAAAGCAGTGATATGGTGTGCTGTTCCACCTTGTCATGCATCCGGTTGC
The DNA here is from genome assembly GCA_024605025.1 of Megaceryle maxima. NCBI lineage: Eukaryota > Metazoa > Chordata > Aves > Coraciiformes > Cerylidae > Megaceryle > Megaceryle maxima. The sequence goes on along the minus strand of JANHGN010007376.1, from coordinate 58,846 downwards.
AAACCCACTCCAGGGGTACTTGGCTGTTATTGCTGCCCCTCCATCATACTGGTGTAGGTGTTTGGGGGCACTGCCACTAAACCAGCCCCAGGAAATGAAGCTAAAAGCCCTCTGAAGAAAGGGTACTTTTTTTAGTCCAGATCCAGTCCTAGACCAGCGTGCAATCAGTCCCAGTGTCCACCCATGGCTACCTATTTTTGTGTTTCTGTGCTGGGCACATGGAAAGGTTCATGTATGTACTCCCAGGCCAAACCTGTGCAAAGTCAAATGGCTGAGCTTAAGCCAGGAGTGCTCAGAAGTCCCCTAGCCCAGCCTGGGCATTCCTTCAGATGGACTGATCCCTTGGGAAAGTTGAGCTCTCATCCCAGTGCTCCAGCCTGCTGATGTGAGAGATCAGAGGCCAAACTGTTATGCCATTCTGGGTCCTGTAGGCTTCATGATACTGCCAGGCCTTTATCTCTGAAGTGTTGTGATAAGTCAGTCAAGGTGAGAGATGGTCCAATAAAGCACAGGGTAAGCTCAGGAGAGACCCCAGACAGCTGCTGTGTTCAGAATCACTTGCCCTTTGATTTCCTTCAAAGTCCTCATGAGGAAGGAGTTATTGCTGTTATTGAGATTCACAATATGCCTGTCCAATGGCCTTGAACTCCTCTGCTGTGCCTTGCCTTGAAGATAAATGTCAGATAACCCATGCTCCACCACAGGTTTCATCACAGTGTGAAGGCTTGGCATGAGCAGAGGTATGGCTTGTGCTGCCCAGGTCCTTGGTGTGACCCAAGAAGCCTGCCATCCCACAGGGGTGGTTCAGCAATTATGGTGAGGGTGAAGTTGATGGGAAGAGGGGAAGAAGCTGTATGAGCAGCAGGCCAGTTGTTGCTGAGACTTGTTGGGAGAGCTTTCCCATCCCTGTCTAACCAAGAGACTGGGAAAGTGTCCCTAGGCAGAGCCAGCACTGCAGGCAGCATCTGCCTCGGATGCAGATGCAGGCAGCAGCTCCCAGCCTCTGCCCTGGGAGGATTGCAGAGTCCCTGGCACTGGCCTAGCCACAGTGGCACCAGGGGACACTGGCTTAGACACAGCTATTGTCTGGCCTTGGGGTCCAGCAGGATTCTCTCCTCCCTGACACTGCTAAGCCATTTTTATCTACCCCCAACAACCCTCTGCACCTTGCTGGGCATCCCTTTCTCTCATCTCTCCACTTTCCAGCCCATTTCTCTCTAACCACTGGACTTGTTACAAAGCCATCCTGCTGGTCCTGAGTCATGCTTTCCCTCCAGCACACAGGCAACTGCCAGGTGCAGATTTAAACCCCAGGCACCAGCTTTGGCCTTCTGACATTGGCAATGCCATTTTCCTTTGGTTGCCCAATAAATAAAGACCCTGCACCAGTAGGTCCATCACTCACATTGCAGATGAACATCTCAGGGAGGGTTTCTCAGTGACTTCCCAGGACAGCAGGGTTACCTCCATTTGTTTAGGGGTTCTTGGGCTTGGTCCTTGGAGCACAAAACCTGTCTGTTCTTTCCCCTCCTCACACATGTGTGATTTGGGATAGAACAGACTCACAACCAGGGATGCAAACCCCTGAGGAGTGAGGGTTAGTGGGGGTGAAAATCTGTCTGCCTGCATCTTCCCTGAGATGGATGTTGAGCTGGGGTCAGTGGGTGCTGCTGCATGGAGGTGCAGGCACCTCTGAAGAGGATCCAAGCCTATGCATTGGTATGGAAATGGTTGGAGAATGGAAACTAATTAGTATATATGGAAATAATGGGAATATTAGCTGGATTAGCTAAGATGTTACTCAGCTTCCCTTTTTCCTTCCTGCTTTCTTTCCTTCCCAAGCCAAAAAAGCTGGTTTACATTCTAATGGCTTTAATTACTTCACGAAAATGTGAGCGGATGGGGAAGTGCTGCCACCAACAACGCTTTAATGGTCGACTGAACACAATTTGAATTAATTTGGTTGAGATGGCTATTAGCGCTAATACTCCAGGGCCTGTCTCACTGGTGTTGCTGTCACTTCCCATGCCCCTGACGGAGTGGAGGCTTCAAGGCACTTGCTCAGTCGCCCACCTGCTGAGGCACTTCAAGGAGAGTTGGGAATTGCCCTTTCTCCTTATCGTCTCCCTCTGTCCTGACTTTATTTCACTTGGTTATGTGCATCCTTATTTCGGAAATGACATAGAGGTGTCTTTGAGACCGTGTCAGGCCACAGAGACATCTTTCCTGTGCCTCCATCTCTTACCTTTGGACTCTCTGGCATCCAGAAAGATGTGAAATCTGCCCAAAGTACATCCCAGCTTGGCTCTGTGTCTGTGTGAGCATGTCTGTGGGTGTGTATATTCTTTGTTGTCTACTAAGGGGTTGAGCTTCAGCTACTGTGCCTCTGTGGAGAAAATATCAGGGTCCCCTTCCTCTGTGTAGTTATCCAGCTTACAACATTTATGGGACTTCATCTCTCTAGGATCTCTGTCCCTCTGAAAAAAATGCTCTGGAAATGTCCTGAAGGTTGAAAAGCTTCAGGGCTGAGGGCTTGCAGGCCTTTGGACAGCGTGGTGCTCCCGTGTCCAGCAGATCCATATATGCTTCATCTCCTTAGGAAGCTGAGGGAGAAGTAGCAGCTCTGGCACCATCATGGCAGCAGCTCCACACTTGAGGGCTGAAATTAGCTTCTCTTTTCTATACCATAAAATCCCCTTTTCTACAGCCCCAAGACAGACTTAAACCCAAGTACCATCCACAGCTGCTATAGGCTTTCTCCTCCCTCCCTGCCTGCATGTTCTGCTGAGGATCAGGCCATGAGTGCCACCTTGCAGGCAAGCCTTGAACATAAGTGGCTGCTTGATTGGCACAGCCGTGCTGGCAGTAGGTGATCTACAGATCTGGGCAGGTGTGGATGGATCAGGATATTGCAGCTTCTTCTATTAGCACCTCTCAGGGTTGTGTTTGCAGCAGGTCACCTGGATAAGTCACAAGAAGCAGGAGCTGTCATCAGTCCTTTATTCCCTCCCCATGCCTGGCACATCCCCTGTAGCCCCTCTCTGTTCTCAGGGCTGCTGTGAGAGATGTGGGATGTGTAGACACCTTAGTCTCTCTGGCCTCTGAAGTGGATCCACCTGCCATCACATTTAGCCTGCTCCCTACCACTGCTGCGACAGCCAGAGAGAAGGATCTGGCAGGGTGTTAATAAAGAACCTGAAAGAGAAGGAAATTAGAATAATCTTCTGCTTTGTGTCCTTTCCTCTACCTCTACTGTACTCCCTCCTCCCTGTCTCACACACAGACTCCACTTCTCATTGCAAATGCTCTCTCCTGGGATGGATTTTCTTTGATCCATCTGTAACCAAATCCTCTCAAATGCCATCAGCTTCGCTGACTTACAAATCTGTCATGCTGGAATGGGCTGAGAAGCCTGACACTGCTTTGGATTCCGTGTCCCTTTCATGAACTTCAGGTGGAAAGAGCTAACACTGGGACTTTCTGAGCCTAGTGTTGCATATTCTCCCCTGCATTGTCTGAGGTGGCTGTTGTCTGTTTTACACTGGGCTGGAAGTGAGACCAGCAGTGCTGAGGCTGGAGATGCTTGTGAGACCTCCCCTGATGGGTGCTGAGGGGAGCTGGGGTTACTCCTTTGGGAGATTTTGCTGGATAGCTTTGAGATTGGGGCATTGCCCTGAATTCTTGGTCATATTTATCTTCAGGCAATGCTTCCCCAGACTCTTTGGCCACCTGGCCCAGCCTGTCATCTCCATCTGGCTCTACTCTCTTCCTGCATCTGCAGTAGCCAGGCCATTAGCAGTGACTCCAGATGCTCCATAAGCACAAACCTGTCTTGCTCAGCAACTGCAGGCTGCTGTCTCCCTCACCTTTTGCCCTGCTCATGAAAATTAGATCTCAGCCCGCAAGTGTTCAACTGAGGCACCTTTCAGCCTGAACACTGCTGTGATGGGAGAGGGAAGCAGTGGTTCTCCTAACTAGCATGGACTGCCTCACCTAAGAAAGTGTCCCAAACTTTCTGTCTGAGCTCTACCTCCCTTCCCCCATCAGATTAAAGCTGTTACCTCTGTGTGGCATGTGCCTCTGTGCTTGGTGTGAGGCACCTTGCTGGACTCCAGCATAAACCTGAGGCTGAGTAGGTTGCAGGCTGAAGGGGAAGTCAGTCTGGTTCCAGTTCTGCAACTGGATGTGCCAGACTACAAAAAGAGTGATCAAACATTTATATTCATCCTTGAGTGCTGGTGATGGACAGATTACAGTCTGCGAGGAAGATATCAGACTGCTCACAGCAGAGACCGCTTGCTGAGGTATAAAAGAGATTATTGTATATCTAAAATACAGACTGAGAAATGTTTTCTTGGCTCCAAGAAGAAAAGCTTCTTTATTTGTGGAGTTAATTTGCATTTACTGTAGCTTGCATTAAAGTTAGGTTTCCTTTCATTCAAGGGACTTCTCTTTTGTTCACATGAAAGCAGGCAGATTAACCATCTGCAATGCACGTGTTCCTCCTGCTAATTGCTTACGGGATGTTCCATTTTCTGCTCCCAGGAACAATTTCCCAAAGACTAAGCCAATGTCACTGCAACTTCCCAACAAGATTACCTAGGAGGGGACACTCTGCCACCTCAAGATGAAAATACTAATACAGGCATGGATGGGCACTGAGGGATGGATCCAATGCCCAATTCTGCTAATATTGTCTAAGTTACAGTGGTAATCAAAGGCTGTGCTTGTCAGGAATTTTTTCCCTGCTGGTCCTGCTAGCATCCTGCAAGGAGATCACAGAAGAACATCAGGCAGCATTGAAAGGAGCTCGTGACTTCTTGGGTGCATACACAGCATGCCATGAAGTGCAGCAGTTCCTCCAGAGCCCCTGCCTGGCTTGCTAATGAGAACTCCTTTGATTCAGCATCCACCTTTACCCTTGGTGATATGTAGCAGGGCTTTTAGTAATAGTATCAAGTGGGCTCTCTGGTGATAGGTGCTGTACAAAATGAAAGACACTTCTTGCTCTAAAACATTCACATTTTGAAAAGGCTGAGTCTGAAAACACAGGGAAATGAAGACCCAACTTCAGGAAGGTATTTAAATACCTCAGGCACTCACCAATGCTATGAAACTCCCCAAAGGCCACAGCAAAACTGGCACAGCTCCCAGCTGGGTATCCCATCAACAAAAGGGGCATTTTTTTCCTCTTCTGAGCACTACCTGGAAAAAACTGAGCAAGGAAGTGACTCACCAGAGTACCTGTTCTGTGGAAACAGGGCTTTATGCCTTGCTCCTGGTTCTAAATGTTCCTCTGGAGGTATCCTAAATCCCATCTGCAACTGCTGATAGTTGACATTTTTGCAGGCACAAATCCTTATCTATCTCTCCACCCAGAATACTCAGTCCCTACTTCTTACAGGGTTCAAGGGTTCGTGAGGTATGGCTGGCTATCACCACTGTGCCCAGCTCCTTGAACAGAGATCAGTAGAGCCAGGTGCTTTCTAAAGCCTTTGGTCTGGAAGGGATCCCCCAGCTTGCTGAGGGTAAAATTGTTCAGCTGATGTCCCTGCTGCCTGTTTTCAGCAGGCCTGTGTATCTGTGCACCAGATAGAGAATATCCTTTAGAACCCCCTCAGATGTTTACCCTGGGGAACACCTGGTCACACTTTCCCCAGAGGCATTTAGCTGAAGGTTTAAACATGTTTTAGCTAAATGGTGCCAACTGGCAATCATTAAAGCAAGTTAAAATAAGAGCAAGTGACACAGATAAACAAAGGCTTTCTGAGGAGCCAAGGTTTGTAAGCAGTTAAGAGGGAACTTCGCCCCCCCCCTCCCAATTTCAAGAGAAAGTTTTCAAAAAATGAGGATTTCTTCCTCCTTCTGCAGAGATGAAGAAACACAGCTTCTTAGGCTCAAAGGGAGAGAAGCAACAATCATGGGGACTAGAGCATCATAGATCCCCCAAACAATGTGGTACCACTTTTTTCACATCCAGTGTCATTAAATCCTTTGTGAGAGAGGGCTGCATCTCTCCTCTGAGAAGCCCAGGATGAAGATTTCATCTGAAGTGCCACCTTGCCTTTGCACAAGGGGATTTGTAAAGAAAAAAAGCTTCAAATAATCCTCCTCATCTTAATAAAAGGATAAGACAAAGTTACAAAAAGTCTGGAGAAAATCTAGTTAGGCTGCAAATTTGGACAGACAGCTTAAGCCAGTGAGATTAAACAGTTTGACAGACATAAGCATTCGTGCCTTCCTGAACTGTTTTGTGGGCAGAGGACTGCAATGTAGGTTCTCTGCTGGCACTCTGCTGGGAAAAGCCATCCAAATTCTTTGATTTCCTTCCTGTGAGCAAATACTGCTTCAGACCCTTGGCTGGCACAGACTGGCTTTTCCCCTCTGATGGTGGGGGAACCCAGCCAATTCAAGCCTGCTGAGCTCCTGGCTCACTTTCTGAACTCCAGTGTCGAGGATAAGCATGCTGGGAGAGTCTTCAGCGAATGAGCCTGTGTGCTCAAGAGACACCATCTGGTTTTACTGGAAACACTGCAGATTAAAGGTCTCCTAATGGCATTTAATTTAGATTCCATGAGACCTCCAGCAGATAGCTAACAAAGGATCAAAAATGTATTTTTTCCAAACATCTCCACTGAGAGGTAACAAAGCTGCTGAAGCTTAGGGGTTGTAAGTGTGTAAACACTGCTCAGCAAGCTTCTAAGCACGGGCTTGGTTCCTGCATGCCCAGCAAAAGCCAGCAAACAGCTCTTAAGCTTTTTGACTCATCTCAAGGCTTTATAGAGTGTTATGATGATGAGATGGGTGCTGGAGCCTGGTGCTGCAGGCTGCTGTCAGGTTTTGTCCTTTGCTGGGAACATAATGACAGTGTAAGCATAATCTTGGTGAATTCAGACCAGAGAGAGAAGAAATCTGAATGTGTTTCTAGGAAGGAAACTGGGCACCTTTTTCTTTCACGCTCAGTATCCTGCAGATCCAGCCCTGGACTGGTGATAAGTGGGTTTGGGATGCGTCCTTTTGGATAATTTCTGCTTTTAGAGATTCTGTCTGTGGGTCTTTGACCTTGCTGGATCACAGCCACATTCATGAGATGATTGCAACGGCTTCTTTCATGCACTGTTCACCTGACTTCTCACTGTCTTTCTGAGTGAAGTCTTCATTTCTTCCATTTGCGGCAATCAAGGAGCCATTGCTGGGATGCCACAAGTGATGAAGGGCCATCAAGCTATGTAACTCTGGATTTCACCACAGCGAAACCTTCAGGCAGGATGCTGCCCTGCAGGACATACCGAAGCTTCACTGCTGTTACTCCAGCCACTGCCAGCAGCAAGATTTTCTGCCGTAGTGGTGCAGTGTTGTACAGCCTACACTGAGTCCTCTACCACAACGGTGCCATAAATCCTCATCTCGATGCTCCAGTTATTCCTCTCGGTGCATGTCTGACTCCAGAATCCCATCAGACAACTTCACTTAAATTCTACTAGTGACAGAGTCATTAAGTGCAGTCTGGTCACACTAATTCACTTAATAATTTGACATGGGCATTTTTTCACCTTTTTTATGCCCATACAGGGAAGTGATTATGATCAGGGAAGTGACTTGGTTCAAATGACATAATTGGTTTTCATACTTATTCCCCCTCACTGATCTCAGTTCAAATGTACTCAGCTCACAAGTCAAAAAGATGATTTCTTCTAATTATCAGTTCTGCAGAGCTCATCTTGGGCTCTGCAAATCCAGCTGTATCCTTTGTGCCTCTACCATGCTGTCACCAAGAATAAAGTGTTTGCAATCAGGACGCAGTCAGTCAGTCATGTTTTGTTGCTAATGTGCAAGGCTGAACGGAAACTCATTTGCCCCTCCGCCCTGCTACTGGCTCTGTTGAGTCAAGAGTTGAAAAACGCATGTTTCCAGCTGGAGCATGACTGCAGGAGAGAAATGCAGAGGGATGGGGTGGGGAACAACCCAAGAGGCACGTTCCAGGCTGCGGGAACAGTGGATGAGGTGAGGCTGATGAAAGGCATGGTGGATGAAATCACTCATGAGTCAGTCTCCTTGCGCAAAGGGTGAGTGAATGGGCCAGGTCCCTTTGCTTGAAAGCTCCCTGCTCCATGGGCTGGGGGATCTACAGCAGGCTCCTACAGCCTTTGCTGACTCTTTATGCAGTCAGGAGTTTGGGTCACACAGTCATATTTATAGGCCCATGACACAGTCCCAGAGCTGAGGCCGTATTTGGATCAATTGACATTCAAGCAATCCCTTTCACTGATGCCACGGACCTTCGTCATTGAAGGTGTGGTTTCTGTTAATTGAACTCCTGAATTTTCAGACCTTGCTAAGGCTGAATTCATGGCTCTTGATGAGACCCTGGAGCTGGGCTACTCTTGCTAGGGGAGTGGGAATGGAATAATGAAGTAAAGAGTTAGGAGAGAGCCAAGAGACCATGGCTTTTTCTCCATACAGATGCTGGGTCAAGCCACTTACTCTCTATGGATGGAGCCACCATGGGCCATACTCTGACCCATCGCCTGGCAGCAGTCACAGTCAGTCTGACTCTCTAAAATGTTGCCCTTGCCAAATGAAGCGGTGGGTCCATAACTCTTATGCCATTCTCATCAGTGTGTTGGCTTAGCAACAACTTAATTTGCTTGTGCATAGACCTGGGCCTGCTAATGGTTTTGACAGACAGCTCATCAAAATCCAGGGCTCAGATGGGCTTTTTCCTAGGACCTCTATTTAGCGTGTCCATCTGTTGCGTGGATGACACAGATGGCAAAAGCCATATTTCAGCACGACCTCTGCACATCTCATCGCCTGGCAGCCTGAGGGGTGAGCTGATGGCAGGGCAAAGGGGAGAAGCACTAAGTGCTGGAAGGCTTTGTGGGCAGGCGGAGAAAAGTGACTGAGGATCAAGCAGCTGGGGGCTGAATGCAGATCATTCGATGAGTCATACATTTTTAACAAAATAGTTTTCTACCTGGAGCAGGCAGCTGAGGAGCATGGTTCCTTCTCCATTTCCCAGCACTGTCCAACCCAGGCTGCAGGTCCTGCTACATACAGCACAAGCCTTGTCAAGTATCAATGGGCTCAGTATAGAGCAGCTGAGCAAAGTCCTATGGGCTGTGATAGCCAGAGGTACAGAGCTTCAGCATCCCATCTCCTGAGCCAATCATCTCTGAATTTCCCCAAGCAAACACACTGCAGTTGCAGAGATCCGGTGATATATTTGCTACCTTTTCTCCCCTTTCCCTGTGCCACCTGATAGTTAAGGTTTTATTTTCTGACACAGCTCCAGCATCTCAGGGGTTGTTGGGGTATTGTATGTGTGGGGCATGGATGAGATTCTCTGGGGACTCTTCTGCATCATGTGGCTTCCCCAGGGGCTGTGATTGCTGGGGAGGTGGCTTGAAGACCCTTTTCTTCCCTTCCAGTCTCGTGTGCCTAATTCCTCTGAAATAATCCCAAAAGGTCAGCTAAACATTTCCATAATAAGGAGCATTCTGAATAAGCAGTTTCTCTCACTGCCTCATCTGTAGGCTTTTCTTAAGACAGCAAGTAGCTACTTTTGAAAGTAAGAACAAAAACCCAAAGAAACCAAACTGAATGTATTTCCTTTAAACTCTTGTAGAAAAATTTAATTATGATGACGAGCTTGTCATGCTCTGTATTTCTTTCAGTGCTTCTACTTGGAGGGAAAGGGTAAGTTCTATTTATGTTTAAAGTATGAAAAAATTTATACATTTATATATATGCATATTCATCTATATATAGCTTTTCTGATCTTGCCTACAGCCCTTTTGGAGAAAGCCTGTGTTAGTCTTGCAGATGTGGAAGGGGATTATACCACTAATCTTGGTGCATTATGCAGTAGTTCTACACCTGAAATAAAAATAATTCCCCCAGCTCTATTAATAATTTTCACATCAGGAAGAATAACATTCATCCTTCCCTCCAGATTGGTCACTTTCTGTGGTGTTGTAGAATATCAGTCACACATCAAAAGTCCCCCCAGAAAGGACTGCTTTTCTCTGAGTTGAAACAAAAAGGATTAACACAGAATACAAATGCAAAGCTGATAGATAATGACATTTGTTTCTAAAGCTCCCATTACTTTCAGATTTCTGATCACCTGATGGACAAGTTCACCTCAAGTGATAGGAACAGGCAATCCTGTTTGTTTACCCCTTTGGCATGATGAAGGAGATTTGTAAAAGCTTTTCCCATTTCTCTGAGTTTGAGACTGACAAAGCAGACAGTCACAGTGAGTTCAGAGCAGACATTACCAAGATTTTTCAAATATCTAATTTCTGAGGATTTGGCTTATTTTGCTGTTTAGTGAATCCATCCATCCATCCATCCATCCAGGCATGCAAGCATCCATCCTTCCTTCCTTCCTTCCTTCCTTCCATCTATCCATCCATCTATCTGCACAGAACCCCACAGTTATCTAATCACTGATGTACAAACACTGTGCTTGCACAAACACACCAGCCTACACATCCACCCTCACATTTAATTCTACCCTTATAGGGTTGCACTGGGTGGGTTTAGGGTAGACAAGCACCAGCACTCAGGCATGTCCTCTACTGTAACCCCTACAAAAAAACCACATCTTTGTCCTATCCCAGCCCTGAATCATGTCATCAGGTGCTGAGTGAGCAACTGCTGTGCAGTGACTGGAGCTGATCCAGTGGCCCAGGCAGCAGAGATTCGTGTTATCCCCCCGATCTTGTGCAAAACACAGACTGCAATGAAGCTCTCATTAAGTGCACATTAATCAGAAGCCTTTTAAGGTCTATTTTTTCCCTAGTTTTTGTTATGACCTCTCCTTGCAGTATCCCTGTGAAGTGACTCATCTTGAGGGCTTAGGGTGCTCCCAAAGCAACCCCAGCCTTACATGATCAAGGCCTGGTTCCATCATCTGTATCTAGGCCCTCAGTCGTGCCCCTGATAAAGCACAGCAACAGGCATCTCTCACTAGCAACACAAACTGGGAGGGCTTGGTAGGATTTTCCTTTCTATGAGTGGCAGCAGCTCAAGCTGCCCAGGCTTTTCTGGCAGCTTCCTTGGGAGCAAGTATGCCAAGACAACTCTCTGGAGAGCAAGTCTCCATTTTTCTAAGAGTGCTCTGCTTTGATGCTTTGCTGCACAGGAGAACAGAGAGCCACAGTCCTCAGAGCAACAGAGAGCCCGGCTCAAAGCCCAGCTCATCTAGAAGTCCTGGTGGTTGGACATGCTGGCTGCAAATTACTCTGTGTCCTCACTCCACATCCATCCCAGCTGTGACAGCAGTCGATGTGCAAAGCCTACTGCCTGTCCTCAGTACTGAGACAGCAGTGTGATACTGGAGAGCCTCCAGTGGATGTTGTGCACCTCTGGTAGCCCTCAGCTTCCCAGGCCAATTAAAATCCTCTTCAAGTGATGTGTCTAATCTCTAGACCCCTCTGGGGAACTTGCACAACTCATTAGTGTAATTGGGAGATGTTTCCACTGTGGCAGAGCCCACCTAGCTGCTGAACTACCATGGCTTTTTGTGGGACACAATCCCATAACTTGAGACAGTGTCAGGGTGAAGGGGCTCATCAGCTCTGACATCTCACAGGAACCTTCCGTAATAGCTTCTTGCAGGGTTCAGCAAACAATACAACAGCACTTTTTGAATAGCATTTGTTGTTTCTGTGATGCCTGAGTTGAAACACCTCTGCCCCTGGAGCTCCACTTTCTTCATAAATGCTTGCCAGTGTCTAAGAACCCACTGGTTGTCTACAGCTTTGAAAACCAGGGACCAGCAGGTAATTATCTGACCCTCATGTCACAGATAAGGAAACTGAGGCAGGGGGTGGTGAAATAAAGCATGAATAGTGTGGTCTCCTCTCTGCCCCTGGAGTGGTGTGGTGTTAGCAAAAGCAGATGTGAGGAGTCCTTTCTCAAAAAAAGTCCCTCTAAAGCTGTTTTCAGAGAGCCAGAGGCAAGCAGTAGTTGTTTCATGGTCTGGACTTCCTACAGTGTCCTTCTGTCCTGGGACAGTCTGAGATGGCCGATCACCTTCTGCAGGACTCTGCCTCATCAGCTATGGCATGGGAAAAGAGTCTTCTTGCTCACAGAATGGGCAAAACTGGTTTAAATGGGGCTGGCGCTGGAGGGAAGATCTGTGTGAAGTTATGGAAGCAGCCTGTGCTCTACCAAGCACCCAGGTGCTAGCTTGCGTATAAGCCTGCAATGTTTGTTTCAGCAGCATGGGAATGTGTGAGACTAATGCTGTCAAGTGAGGAGGGGGGCAGGTGTGCCAGCTTCTGCCCTCCACCCTGACACATGGCAGTGCTGGGGAAATTGAACCCAAATTTCCAGAGGGATGCTGTGCTCCTGGAACTGCTGTTCACCAACGCCACTGTCAGCTCCCTCCCAGCTGATTTCCAGTGACCCAAATCAAAGACCTTACTTAAGGAGAAGCAATAGCACTAAAAGGCCACATGCTCAGCACAGTGGTAAGTCCACACTGGTTTCCACCTTGGTGGAGCAGCTGTAACCACACAGGTTTACCATTTTCCTACATTTTTTTATTTCCTGCAAAGACCAGGTCTGCTGCCTATTTCTATAGGCACGGACTGGGATGAATTAAATTCAGTGACAATATAAGGACAGAAAGTTTTGATAGAACCTGGCTCAATGAGAAAGAAATTTGCATGGCATTTCAGAGGTCTTCTGCCTCCTCTAAGTATTGGCTCCAAACTGATATAGAGCAGGACTTGTATGGCAGGATTCTTCTCTTCCTGTCTTAAAAGTATTATGAAAGATTAGTGCCTGCTGTCATCGAGGTTTGCAGGCATGTTATTGTTATAAATTATGGTTATTACTGTAGTGCAGATCTACGCAGCATCTGGTGGACAGGCTGCCTGCAGAACCAGGGCTGCCAGCCATGGAGAGGCAGCCCCTGCTGTCTGGCCAGGTTGGTAGCCAAAAAACCAGCAGCTGCCCAAGCAGCACGAGCTTACCCGTGCCGTGGCCAGCTGGCTCGGCAGCGGGAATGCCATGCCAGCCAGCCTGGTGGCAAGCTGAAGCTTAGCTGTCTGCAAACACTGCCTGCTGCCTGCCAGCAAAGGTGAGAGACTAGAGAGCATGGGGAAGGGAGCAACCCCTTTGGAGGAGAGCAGCCATGCTGGGGTGTCAGGTGAAGCCAGGCATAATATGGGAAAAGGTTTTCATGAGTGTTTTTGAGCAATGGATTTAGCTCTGGAAGCCTGTACCCTTTCATCAGCCTGGAATGCTTGGGAACGCTGGAGGGCTTTTATGTGGCATTTTTAGAGGTGGGGGAGGACTTTGGCATTTTTAGAGGCTCTCCTTCATCTCTCCTCTGTTGTCTCATTGATTTCTCTGTTTAAAGGAAAGTAGAGAGAGGAAAGGGAAAAAGGAAATACTCCAAATTGAAAAAGGAGGGTTTGAAGCTTTGCTGGAAAGTAAAGGAGGAGAAACCTCCCCTGGTGGCCCTTCCCTGGGGGAAGAATGAAAGGAAATGTGGTGAAATCAAAGTATTTGTGGAAATGTAAATACCATGGGGGAAGGAGACTGAATATTTAAGTAATTCTACTTAGTTGTATCAATGGCAGTTCAGTCTGGCGGGGGAGGGTTGCCACCTCTCTGAGCCCTGTGACATGGGACCCCCTATATGCCCCATGGCAAGCGATTCATCCCAGGGAACTAATCAGTACTGCCACAGGGAGATGCTCCCTGCTCCATGGGAGTTTCTATTTTTGCAGTGACTTAGAATCATCGCTGCTCTGATGTGAATGGCCGGGTGCTAATGAGCATCCCCAGATGGGATGTCTTGGCTTGCTGTACTTGACAGCAGGACACATAAGCCCCAGCCAGCCTTGTCACCTCTGGAGGTGGCTGATGGGCCTCAGTGGGACCTTGCATGTGACTCGGACAGGAGAATTAACAAACACATTCATTTCATCCAGAATATTTGCTGAAAAAAATGCTGCAAGAGGAACAAAGAGCAGCCCGTGATGCTACTTACCTTTTGTAGGAAAAGTCTGTGGAGATCCTTGCCCAAAAATCTGTGGTTTTGGGAGAGAGGGCATAGCAGATACAATGCTTTTGGCAGCAGA
>JANHGN010007376.1:0-36813 GCA_024605025.1 Megaceryle maxima | reverse complement strand
CAGCATGAGACACAATCCTCCCATTATATCAGTTTAATGAAACATTTTGTGAGCTGGAGCTGTCTCTGCTGCTGTCCTGTGTTTTGACCAGGTGCCAGAGGCTTGAGAATTATTGATTTGGGTAAGTCAGGGAGTTGTGAACAAGTTTGTTCCCTCCAACAGGAGTGATCTTTCAGGAGATATATGAAGGCATTGGCTCACTCCTTGTATCTACCGCAGCCTTCCCCTCTGTCTTCATAGTAAGATATGCTCTGTCTCAACTAAATAAATTGAGGAAGGGTTCGGGCTGTAGGAAACACAAACAGCTGGCAATGCAAAACCAGGATGTGAGATGCTTTTGTAGCCTAGCAGATGAGACTCCGTGGTGAGATACAGACCAAGATTTGAGCTTTCTTATTCCAAATAATGTTCACTTGGAAAATCACTCCTTCCCTGCTGCAGCTGTGACATGATACCTTTTGCACAGTAAGATGGGAGTACCAGTCTGCCATGCAGAGCCCCAGTTTTAACCTTCTGCATGACCTGGCCAAGCTCATCAGGGAAGTGGGTCACAACCACACAGACTGAATGAGACCCTGGAGGAAGCATATCTACAGAGCAGAAGATGCTCATCATGCCACATTGATTTGCTTTCAGAGGACACTTATCTTAAGCTGTCTACCATGCATCTTGGGTCCAGGATAGTTTCCTTCCTTGTCATGCTCTCTGTGGAGGTTTGTCTCCAATTTCTGCAGTGTCTCACAGCTCCTTTATGTCCTCTGTGTGTTTCTATGTCAGTTGAGACTGACCAGGTATGAAGAGTGAGAGGCTGGTCCTCTGCAGAAGGGTGCAGGGTCACTCCAACCATGTCCCAAGCAGACCCACAGTCCCTCTCCCCAGCCTGAGTGAAGCCTAATACAGCACATGAAGGGCCAGGGTGGTTTTCCCTTCCTCACTGACTCCCTCAGCAGTGATTTATTTCAGAACTAGAGTTTTCCCAATTCATTTCTAGCAGTTACAGAGAAAACCCCTTCCCCAAGACAGGAATTCTCTGACTCATTTGCTTTGTTTATATTGCTGGTTGCAAACAGTCTTTCAGAAGTTGGACTTGTGTCCTTCTAATGACATCTCAAAAAAGACTCATTTAAAGAGGTTCCTGAAGAATACTACTTCTCAAAATCTCAGCAATGTTCATTTGCTCTCTGCTAAAGGCAGTGTTCAGGTTGGTTTCAGGGAACTGTGAGCAATGCAGGGCTATTTGGACAGACCCTGTGCAGGGGTGGAGAATGTCTGCTTCCCTGCACTGGAAATCATGAAAGCAGATTATCCTCAAAACTCAGCATCTGAATGTCAGTTAAAAGCTGTGCTGGGGCATATCCTTCCAAACCATGGCCAAACCCCATTAACTGAGCCTCCTTCTGCCACTGGCGGCATTTTATCTGCTCCATGAATTCATGATCAAGGGCTCGATCTCGGCCTTTGGCAATGACTGAATGACTGTCTGACTGGCTGCTCATCCCCCTGGGGGCATCCTTGCTGCTCTTCCAAACTTTCTTCCATGGACCAGGCGATAAAACATCCCTGGCGCTACCAACTGATCTCCGAGATGTTTTATTCCCCCTTCACATAATGTTCTAGTTTCTCATAAATGCAGGAAGATGCAGCCTCCAGTTCTGCGTGGTACAGAAGTGCCATTAGGGCAGTCGGCGCGAGCACTGAGCAGCAGGCAATTTAGGATGATAGCGTGCTAAAACAGTTGAGCAACCCACTGTCAATTCAAAAGCTTTCTGGCAGCTCTGTCTTCATTTTGGAAATTTCTATCTTAACAGACCTATAAAGGAACAGATTAGTAGAGACAAATTGGATGGCAACTTGGCCTAATGTGTCAGCAAGGCTAGCTTATAGCTCTCTAATGCTATATAATGCCTGGTAATGCTGTCAGAGGTTTCTTCCAGGTCCTGAAAGAGGCTTTTGTTGGGCTTTGCCCAGAGCACAGGGGCCAGAATGGAGCAGGCAGCGTCCTCTGCTGAGCTTTGCAGTGGTGGTTTGAAGCTGTTTTGCACCCAGGCACTGCCCTGTCCTTTTCTGGCTATGCTGCCTGCCTGGACCCTAACCCTCTCTATGGGCACTGGAAGGAGAAAGCAGAGTACAAGGAGGACTTCAGGCTTGGCGCCATCTCCTTCTTGCTCCCTGGAGTTGTTCCTCCTCCTGCAAAGCTGAGGGAGGACCCCCTGTGAATTTGTCCTGTTTGAAGTCTTGAGAGACAGCGAGCCCTCCCGCGTGGGTGAACCCGCCTTGGTGCTTCTGCAGTTCCCTGTGATCCTCACTCTCCTCTCTGATCTTGTCCAGATGCTGCCACTGATTGTTAAATACAGCAGATTTTTGCAACTTTGCATCCAGCTGCTTAGCATCATCCAGCTTCGATATGAAGTGGAGGATATCTGTGAGCACATTCCTTTCTGCCCATAAATACAGATCTTTTTCCTTTTAAATCCTGACTATATGAACTCCATTATATTTACTCCATTACCCACAGGCAAATTGTGAAATTATAGCCCTGTACTTCGGTTGGGAGGTTGTGCTTTGAGAAGCCACTCCAGCTCAGAAACTCTTATTAATGCTGTGCTATGAAGGGGAGAGTTGGGGACCAGGGAGCCTCTGATTACTCAAGGTAAAAATGATGGGAAATACTTCAAGAAGAATGTACTGAAAAGGTTCCCCAGGCTATTAAACACCGAGATTGGGGTGTGTACTGAAGCTACTCGGTTTAAACCTTATTTGCCACTCTAGGGGATTTTGCTCACTTTCCTCATTTAATCCACTTACTTTTATAGGCACCCAGGCAGATGGACAGGGACTGATCCTTGTCTCTCTGTCTCCTTATTGTGGTATCTGCTGACTTCCCCTTGCCCAACAGTATAATTTAGTGGACTCTGCCTGCATTTCTCTAAGGTGTTCAAAGTTGTTGTTTGATAGATAAATCTTCCTGCAGCTTAAACTGCCAAATCTGAAATAGTCCTGTCTGGAGCAGGGATTAAGCAGCAAATTTATTTATTTTCTTTTTGACACTCAAAACAGACCATTTCTATGAGACATTGCCTATCCTGCCCCTGCAGGCTCATGCTCTGCAGAGGGGCACTTCTGGCACTGACCCACCCTGGGAATGGAGAGAGAATGTCCAGCTAAGCAGGGGGATGCTATGGTCGGTGGCTGGGGACCACAGGGGACGGAGGAAGTAAACCAGTCTTATCTGTCCACAAAATTTCCCATTACTGTGCTTTTCATCTATTTGCATTAAGAAGACTTGCATATCTGGATGCAAACATCCTTGGGTATAGTTATTTTGCCCACATGCTGGGGTTTAACAAAATACACTAAATATGAACATTGAGTTGTGTTCACTCTATCTCTTGAGATGTTTTGGAAACCACCTAGCAGTAATCTGGCCTCTGACCCTGCTCAAAAGGGGAATTCCCAGAAAAATCTATGAAAGATTGTATCTGGGGTCCAAACTGGCAGGTAATGGAGTCTTCAGAGCTAATAACTTCATGTCCTTTTGTTGACTGGCAGTTTCAAAATTGAATGTCTCTGGTTGTTGCTCTTGGGAGTAGAGCTTCCTGTGGCTGTTCCTCAGCAAACAGTGATTAAACTGCAACTTTATGCTGCTGGAGGAAAAAAATAAAAGAAAGAAAAAAAAGGTAGCTTTGTAAACAAGCTCTCAGGAGAAGCCCTCCAGCTTGCCCTGCTCACCTTGTGCATTCAGAAAGTGAACACCAGCCTCCTTCTTCCAAATTCTGAGGTTCACTTAAAAATTACCACACTGAACTGGGTTTTTTATTTCAAACACATCTGGGAAGCTCATTTTGGTTTTGCCACTGTTTGGGTTCTTATTTTTCTAGATGGACTGTGAGCTGCACTCACAGAGGAGAGCAGAGACAGGGTACCTGGAGCTCTGGCTGCATAGGGCAATGACGTGGGGATCCCTTGTTATTCAGGCAGACCTCTCTGATGGATCATTCCTGCTCTCTTGGTTGCTCAGTGACTCTGCACCCTAAAAGGGAGCTGCCTTGGCCAGACCTAATGGGGTGCTAAGGCATGCCATGCAGGGCCACGTGGTATCATTCCTAATACATGGAGTTCTGCCTGAATGCAGCCAATGCTCCCCTCTCAGTGGGTTGTTTCCCCGAATTTGCCTTCTGAGCAACATTTCTGCAAGAACATTTGGAAATGAGACATCCATGAATGTCATAAATGAGCAATCACTTTTTTGTTTGTTTGTTTGATTTGCCGTCTGACTTTTTTCTCCTTTTTTTCTTCATTTTCACTTAGAGGTACTCAGGACCATACATGACTGCAATGGATGTGGCATAGGAACCACTGACTACTGCCCCATCCCCATGCTGGGGCTCTGGAGTAGGCACTGGCTGCAAGGATGAAGCTTACGCTGATAACAATAAACGCTGAGATGAAACCCAGAAGAATCAGTAATTTTCCTTATGTCCTTCAAATAAAGCCCATTCCTGTTGAACAGGGGTTCATTATCGCAGCATCATGAGAGGAGGGTTGTTGCCATATAGCTAATGTGATGATTTCAGGTGCAGTTGTGATGCCTGATTAAACGTCTCTGGAATCAGGCAGACTGCTTGGATTGAATGGGCCAGTATTCTATCCTGCTAATAGCAGACTCACGGAAGCATGTTATAATTAAAACCAGGATAAATGTCATCACTAAACTTTGATGAGAAGAGCTTCTGGATTTGTGCACATCCAGGCATGTCAGGTGAAGTGCAGAGGACAGATTCTGCAGCATCCTCCTTTTTGGCACATGAGAACAACTGTAGTTGTTCTGCATTGGGGTAATTGTAGATATAAAGTAATTCCGGAGACTTGAAGGAGTAGGTGAGATCTACTGCTATTGCCTGAACTGATGATAATGCCTGCCATGCCCTGGGTTTGAAGAAGCTGGCAGGGGAGGTCAGTGGTTGAACCCTGAGTCCCAAGCTCTGCTGTGGATTTGGGGATGCACTTGAGCTCTGTGGGCAGCCCAGGTCTCCACAATGATGTAGGATGAAGGGGTTAGAGGGGCTGCAGGAAAGACTGGAGTGATGCAGTGGATGGGAGAGACCTGTGTCATGAGGAGAGAGAATAAAAAAGCTGGGACTCTTATCAGGGAGAGGAGGAGGCTCGAGAGGGATGAAATCATGAAGGTTTTAGGTAAGGTGACTGGAGGTTTGTTCACCGCATCCCACAGCACACTCACTGGAGGATGCCAATTTAAGCTATATACAAGGTGGCAGGTTTTTGCACAGAGGTAGCACGTTTCCAGAACACGCTGCCTGGAGACCGTGGGGGCTGACAGTGTCAGCAGGGTCTGTGTGGCTGGTCACATAAGAGTCGATGTTATTGTGGCTGTCCTTCAACCTATGGCACAGGGCAGAAACTGCACAGAGCACAGCACTACCCTGCTGCACAGTGCTTGGCAAACTCTCCTTGTTTCTCAGTGAAAGCTCTTCAAGGAAAGGCTGTCAGATTCCTAGGGCTGCTTTGCAAGTGGGATGTTCGTCATGATCAGCGTGGGGTGTCACTTAAAACCTGATTCATATGGATACCCCTGGAATGACATGTTTAATATAAGTTATTTTTTATCCTGCAGCAATTTTCTGACTGTTCCTCTCTATAGACCTGTGACATACAGAAAATGGCATATATCTCCTCTCATGCATCCCATCTGGAAATTAAAATCTTGCTTTCTCAGGGGATGCATTTTCCCCTGAGTAGGAGCCCAGGTAGCAGAGCTGGTAGGCTGTTTCCTCGCTTCTGGTTCCAGAGACACAGCCCTGGTCAAAGCCCCTTGGGGATGGACACACGTTGTGTGTGTCCAGCAGCCCAGGCAGCACCCCTCCCCATTCAGTGCAGCTGGCTTCCACCTCCTTTTCCCTGTGATAAAAGCCAGTTGATGATGCTCCAGTCCAGTTCCTGCATCATGAGATCCTTGAACCTTTTTGTAAAGGTGAAGCCCCCCAAATGTACAGGTGAGGCATATGAAAAGGGATTCATTTGCTCACCCTGTCCACACCTCTCTGCCCCACCCAGCATGAGTCATTTCCCAGAGCTTTTCCTCTTGGAAGTGTTTTCTATCATTTCTCTGGGTTTTGTCCTCCAGCCCTTGTCCTGGCTCAGTGCCATCTTGCTGGTCTCACTCAGGTTTCCCTCTCTGATCTGGAGATGCTGCCCCAATCCCTGAGCATCAAGTGGGGGCTGCTTTGCCGCAAAGTCCCAGCAAAGGTGGCAGCCCTGTGGCTGGGGAGTCCCCGGTCCATTTGCAGACTGCAGTACCATGCATGGCAAAAGCCCTGTGCAGCACCAAGGTTTGTGGGTTAAGCAATGCATGGGTCTGAGTCTGGAGGAGGAATGCTGACTGCTCTGTAGGTCTCAGAGCACACCAGACATGCATGGCAGCACTGTGTAGGGCCTCTGCATGTGTCCCCCTCATTTGCTTGTCTCTGTGAGTACATATGTTCACAAGCACACGTGTGAGCCTGCGTGTCCAGACTCCTAACCCCATTTCTCTGTGAAGAAGCCACTCAAGAGCTCTTTCCAAGTAACATTTCCAATAAAGAAACCTGCGTAAATGGTGCGTAAAGCTTTTATGAATCAAACCATTAATCAGAACTTTGGGTTTCCGAGCACATCCTTCAGGCCTAACAGCCCTTTAATGCATTCATCACATTAAGAGTTAATTTGCAACACGCGGTTTGAGATGAGCTCTCGGCCCTTTGGTAAGGATCCGCCTGAAGTGTGAGCCATGTGTTAACAACCCAAATGTATTCTGCTCTCAGCGAAAAAAAATTACCCTTGATATTTTTGCCCTTCAAGGGATACTCTGGGCCATGGAACAACATAGCAGTGGTGTGACGGGACGACTGCCGCGTTCATGAATTTTAGATGCCTGCGAGAAATTATCTATTTTGCTGGACCCTTGCTGGGCTAAATCAGTTCCTCCATGGTTGGTGAAAATTAAGAGCCAGTATGATGCAAAGAGGATATTTTAGACACTGCTTGACATCAAAGGTCCCATCCCACTAGCTTTGGTCTCTTTACTTCCCAGGACATGTCCCTTCTCTCTCTTTCCCCAAAAAGGATTAGTATGTTTGACATGCTCCCAGTTTCCTGAAAATGGGCTTTCAAGTCCAAAGGTTGTGTGTTCCTATTCAGAAATGCTAGGTATGTTGAAAGGAGAGGAGTTCGTTGCCTAATGTCATCTGCCCATGTAGAATGTTGGGAAGTCTTGGGCTGAACTGCGGAAAATGTTGATCCGCACAGAGTGTATATCAGAAAGGCAGATCTTCTTCTGCTTTGCACTTTTATGCCTCTGTTTTCTAAGTGGATAACAGTATTCAGAGCATTTTTCACTTTTGAGACAGTACTATTCTGGAGGCAAGCCACAAACCCACTCGTGACATAAAAAGGCCAAGCAAAACACTTAGCTAAGCAGCATCTTTCCTGGAGAGATCTTGCAGAGCTTTGCAAAGCTTTGAAGATCCAGAAGGTCACAATAGTAACACTCAGTGTATTGTTTTCCTTGTGTCCTCTTTTGTCTTCTCTTTCATAGTAACGGGTCAAAAACTGAGACTCGGGAGACATAAAGGGAGATTACAAAGCCACACTGCCAGCACTGCAACACTGTCCCCCTTCCTCAACCCCACTGTCCCCCTTTGCTGCACCAGTATTGCTGCATGGCACAGCTCCCTGTCTCAGCCTGTCACATACCAGCTGCAGGTGTGGGCTCCACTGTATTCAGGTAGAGTCATACCAGGAGAAGGGAGATGATAATCAGCTGTACCCCTAATAGAGATAGCCAGAAAAGCTTTACAGTTTCAGATGAAAAAAGGGTTATTTAAATGAAAATCTTTTCCAAAAGATATCAATTTCAGCATAATATTGTCTAGGAAAAAGAGGCTCAAATTACCCTGTATTCATATGCTGGCATTGGATGATTTCCATTTTTCATGTATTTTGATTCAAAAACAAACCCAGTTTGTAAGAGATATATATATCTCATATAGCTTTAAAAGTTGATGCCAAACAAAGCTCTAGTTCACTAAACTTAAACTTTTTTCATTAAAACAGGTTTTTACAAGTTAGTAACAATGGAAAAGTTTAAAACTTTGGGGTTTCCTATTGCAGAACTTGAAAAAAAAAAAAAAAAAGAAAGAGAATTTGTAGAATTGTCATGAAAAGAACATGGGGTTCTCACTCCACTCTTCTACTAATGGACTGACCTGAGGAACACAGGAAACCTGGGTTCACATCCCTCACCTGCTTGATTTGGACTGAGGATTTGGATGTACCTCTTCTACAAAAACAGCCTTACTTATCTTTTATAGGCCTCTCTTACTGCCTCCTGTTCAGATTGCTCCACTTTTCCACAGAGTAAATAGAACAGACCTGTTAGGCTTTGCCTGGACCCTCCTGAAAGCAGTACCCCTCCAGCAGTATGTTTTCCTCTGCCTTGGCCTGACATTTTAAACAGCTAACTGAAGATGGCATTGCTCTTGCTAGGGAAAGTTTGCTTGATCTTCCCCCAAAATACCCCGTTCCTTGTTATGTAGCTTCCTTCTGAGCCTGTTGTGTCTGCCTTGTTGAAACTTGCTCAGAAGAAAGTCTCTGCCCATGAGCATCTTCCCAACACTGCAAAGCTCAGCTTGTAGCTGGGGAGATCTGCTCTCTTCTCTTCTGTACAAGGATCTCAGTTAACTTAATGCCAGCTGCTGAGGTTTTCCTGTGTTTATAGAAGATGGTGAAAGCTGTGTGGTGGTACAGAGAGAGCTTCAATTTTCCAGCCCAGGCAAATACTTTGTTGATTTTTGCAACATTGCAGAGACAAGTTCTCTGCTGCACAACATGCAGACAAACAATCCTCGTACAATTTATCTCAAATCTCTTGATCCAGTCTTTGAATTAGGGAGTCTTATATCATATAAATACATATAAAATCCTACTAGATCTTTTGATCATGTTAACCTGCTGCTGTGCACAATTAGTTTGAAATCTTTGTCTGTAAAGCTCCATATTATTGTAAAACAAGATTCAGGGGAAGGATTCCACCTGTCAGAAGAAAATTACTTTTGAGGAGATGAAAATACTCTACCATTATGTGATTCAAATATAATTCTTGCTAGTCTAACATGGAAACCATACCCAACCATATCATGCAGAGCTCTAGGATGACACTGAACCCCATACTAGACTTGTCTCAGAGCAGACAGTCCCTGGCTGTGGGTGGACACATTATATTAAATATTGGGGTGACAAATGGTGACAGCATGGATGAGAAAAAGATGTCAAGGCCTTGAGATTAAAGAAATTACAATCTAAATGTACACAGAGTTTTGGGGAACAAACACACAGTATTGTTCTTGTTTTAAACATCAGTTGCTGGTATTAAAAAAATATAGATTAAATGCTGAGTTTACTGTCCAGTATCTTCTCTTATCCATCGGATGATCACTTCCTCTCCGGAGGGACCCTCTTTTGTATTCTTTGAAAGTATGTTGATCAGCTTACAGGATGGAAGATGTTGTGTACTGCAGTTTCGCCTTGGCTCTTGACCATAGCAATTTCATTGTCTTGAACACCCTTGTCTGGAAGGGATGTCCATCTTGTTTTCTCCAAATACCATCTGATATCACCCCTTGAGTAAGCTATTCAGGAAGCTCACTATCCTTGTGAGATCAGTCTGGCCTCTGCTGGAACCAATCCTATCTCCTTTCTCCCACATGGACCATTCACATGACAATTTGTCATTTTTACCCTCGCTGGTTAGGTGAAAGGATCAAGACAATGACAGTATTGTTTCTCCCGTACAAGGCATAGAAATTACAGCTTCTACTCATAGATTTCTGCCTCTGCCTTGATCTTACTGCTAGAGATGGCTGGAGCTGCAGCCTCCCGAAGGAGATATAAAAACCCTCAAAGCCACTTCTCCACTTGTGCAATAGCAGCAGTGTCTCTTATCTGCAAAGACCATATAAGCAGTAAAACACTCCGTCTGAGCTGGGCACAGCCAGGTTTCCAGTGTAATTAAATGTGAGGATCAGTTATGTAGGGAAGGGAAGAAATCTAACGCTGTTTAGTGAGAGTATTCCAAAGGGAGCTGGTTAAAATAATCCATGAGGCTAATCAGCCATGTTATTTTCTTGCTATTTCAGGGTCCCCTGAATGGTGTCAGATGTTTGATAGTGGCTATTCTCCAATCACCAGCAAAAGGAAACAAAGACCATCCTCTAAACACTACGCTGTAGGAAAATTCATTATACCATGTCTTCATCTGTGCAAGATCCAGTGAGCTCAGCATCTCTGCACAGCTCCCTGGTCTGTTGGTGCTACCAGAACACAGTAGTTCTTCTTGATTCATGTCTGGCAGTGCTGATATGCCCTGGTCTTCCTGGAAAGAGCCCACCCCACACTGCTTGAAAAATCTGCTAAATTCCTTCCTCTGCAGCTCACACTGCTGTCATATCCTTAGCTGACAGTCAGTCTACGTGATTAGAGCTAAGTGCTTTGTTTTTCGAGGGGGAGATGGAGGCAGAGACGAAAGAGCTACACGTCACATGTTTTGTGTTTGCACACATGCTGATTTAGCCGCTTACAAATGTTTAAGTGGAGCCGCTTACGAATGTTTAAGTGGAGCAACGAAAGGGCTTTTCTGGACACTCTAAAGGACCTTGTTAGCAAAGGGACCCAGGTCCTAACATTGCCTCACTGAGCCCTCTATTTATTTTGTGCAACAGGAGTGCACCAAGGCGGTTAGAGAAAAAAGAGTCCTTTTGAAAACCAAGCTAGAATCATAGCATCATAGAATGCTCTGGGTTGGAAGGGACCTTTAAAACTCATCTAGTCCAAGCCCCATGCAGTGAGCAGGGACTTCTTCAACTAGATCAGGTTGCTCAGCGCCCCATCAAGCCTGACCTTGAATGTTTCCAGGGATGGGGCCTCTACTTCCTTCCCCGAGTTTGGGAAACGTTCACCTGAATACGTATCCTGGTTTTTGTTGGACAGCAATCTACTGGCTTAAAATATCCCAGCCAAATGTTTTGGTGCACAGAGATAAAACCTTCTGAAGAGGGAGGAGCTGGGCACACAAGAGACTCAGTGGTGATTACTTAGCACCAGGCTCTTTCAGAGGATGTGGAACCTCATCTGAGGCAGAAAACATGCACATTATAAATTAAGCCTAATTTCAGACTGGTTCTTACCCTTCTAGACACAAATGGAGTGTAACACCAGGCAGTGAGCAGCAGCAGGGACGGAGGGGGATTGCTCCTGGTCCTACAAGCAGAGGAGGTGGTTCCCCATAGCTGCACACACTTCCAGCAAAAACAGTGTGACTTTGGGTGGGCTGTGGCAGAGCTGTGTTTCTTGGACAATTTGATGGGGGATGCTACTGGGAATAGCATCTGAGCATTGTCATGCTTCTCTCCTAACTGAGCTGAGTCACCCATATGCTTCTTGGCACCACGAGGGACTGTTTGCTAAAGGGGACAACAGCCAGGCATTTCCAGGCTTCTGGTAATTTGGGGAATTGTAAAGGAAAAAATTGTTTACCGACTGAATAGAGAAAAGAGGGTAAAATAAGCAGAGAATGCAAACACTTGAGATATCTTTTCTCTGCTCCCCTGTCAATAATGGTTCTCTGAGCAGTGATAATTTAGGAGCAGCCCTTTACCTCTACAGCTAACTGAGATGATTTTTCAATTAGCCAAACTTTCAGGTTGCTTGCCATGAGCTCTGTGGAGAACTCATTGATGCATTATGCAGCCCTCGTAATTTCCACCCTTTCAACTCACTTTGCTGCCTTCTCCTCCTTGCAAAAACCACGAGATCCAGGCACAGGTTCATACCTGGATGTGTCCTTGCCACCAGGAAAATGCCAGAGAGCTGCTTTCCAACAGTTGTGGCAATGGGGAACAAATGAAGGTGAAAGGAGCCCTGCTTTTCCCTTGGGCTTGCCCTGAGCACTGAACTGCTCAAAAGATACTGAATCAATGCCAATCTCAGGAACCACTGAGGCAAAGAGGTTGGGCTCAGGGAGAGGGTCTGGTGGTCCACCATCAAGGAGGCATCCAGGGAGCTCAGCAGTCCATGTAGCTCATTCAGCTCCTGCAGGGCCACAGAGAACCCTGACTGTCCAGATGAAAACTAAAGAAAGCCACCCCCTCATTTACAGCACTAATTCCTTGCTAACAGATGCAAATTGCCACAGCCTCATGGGTGGATCTTGCTCTGAGGATGTCTCATCTGTGAATACATTTTCTTCCTTGAATCTATAGCTCAGAGGCTTTCACATGACTTTAACAATGTGACCTGTAGGACAATTTGTTCCTGCCAAAGTACCCTGGCTGGAGGGGACCAAGGTCTCCATACAGACTGTTCTCTTGGAACTGCAGTAGCACCAGGACTTTTCAGTTTTGCAGGTGTCCAACAACCTGAACATTGTTGGGAAACTTCTCTAAAAATATACGGTCCATTTGATCAGGAGTGCTCATTGTATTTCTGGGTGGAGTTTTCTGAACTGTGTAGTCCAGAAGGTCAAAAGGAATGGTCAGACTGGTATTTCTAGTCCTAAGAATCTACTAAAATCCCCCACTTCTCTGTTGTTTGCCTTCCCCTGACCAAAGACCAACATGCATCCAGACTTTCTGCTGCCTTTAATCTTCCTGAGACTCAGAGAAATAAAATCTCAGGGACTGACTTTCACCTTTTTTTTTTTGTAAGGACTCAAGCCACCCCTTCCTTGGGGTCTGTGAGGACGCTCACTGCTCACTTCAGTGACCTGCCTGCGCAGAGAAGCATGCTGGGGACAGGATAAGAAGTTACCATAGGGAGATAAGTGTCATCCAATGAAAAATACTGCTCTGTTTTGCTAACCTTTAACCTTCTGATGAAACAGCCATCTCTTGTGTCTGGTGGAAGATGACCCACAACCAGTCTGCCTGTGTGATGGGCTCAGGGAGTTGGAGGGGACAATATTCCTTAGGGGTGCAAGCACAGAGTCAGGATGTCATCTGTATGCCCAGGGTACCATCTGCTTTCTTCACTGCTGAGCACTGACACATGTTAGCAACACAGAGTAGAATCTCTCAGGGCTGCCTATCCTTGGGCATCAGCACTTGTGCTCACGCAGGGATGCAGTCATGCAAAGTGGCCTCTCAGCATGAGGCAAGTACCTGTTACTGAAACACTCCGAAGCAAGCTAAGGTTCTCATTATGTTCTGAGCCTGTCGTCAGTGCTGTTGCTTTATCTGAGGCTTTCTCTTGTGCTTCTGAGGAGCTAATAGGAGTCCACCCACTCCCAGTCAGTGGGGAGAGTTCCTAAATATGCACCCTGCAGCTGTGTGCACTGCTGCAGGGCCCAGTTCCATCCCTGAATTGCTTTGCAGTCCAGGGCTGTATTTGCACCATCAGTGAGCAGCCACATAAGGAGCATCTGGAGAATATCCTGGAGACCTAATCCTGGCTAGATCTGTGCCAAAGATGAACTCACAGTCCATGGCACCATCTCTTGCCCAGGCAGCCTTTTCTAAATGGACACTGGAAGGCTAATAAAGGTGGCAGCGAGCAGCTGGAGGCAGAGAAAGACCTCAGCTATAAGATCAGAACTGTCTTAGTATTTCCTTTAGATATGGAATTTGTAATTAAACTTTTCTCCTTATCCTTCCGTGGGTTTTGGTTCAAGCCCTGCAGGGTATTTTGATGAAGAGACAGTGCTGCTCTGCAGACCCCAGGGAATAAATGGTTTCTCTACTGGACTTTTTGATGTGGTTGCATTTAGTCACTTTTCTCACACTGTCAGCACCTTCAGCCTGACCAGATAGGGAACCTATTCTGAATAAATACTGTACATCACATTGGCAGCAGCAATGGGACTTGCAGGGATGGGTGTTTGCTGTGGGAAGGTGAAGTTTGGGAGAGGCATTCGAAAGCCAGGTTGCAGGTTGCTGGTATGCTAAAAGTCCCATTACTAAAGATTTTGCCTGAGTTCCTCGGGCGTAAGAGCACGTTTCCCAGTCATGATGCCTCCCGGAGTTGTGAGCCATGCCAGGTACCTAAAATGCTCTCAGATCCGCGTATTGAAGTTTCTCAGAGATGAATTACCATGTGTAATTGCCATGATGGATAACGCAGTAAGGTATTGAACGGGGCCCTGGAGTAATTCAGGACCTACATTCTCCCCTTTTGTTCAGATGGAAAATTAAATGATTCTTAAAATAATAAATGTGCACCCTGGAGAGAAATACTCAGCTGCTCCCTCAAGAGGTGCTGTGCTGTTCTTGTGTGGAACAAGGAATAATGAAGGTAATTGAAAAGTTATTACTTTGGGGGCAAATTTATCTTGACTTGTATAGCCTTGCAAATATACTTGACTGGTGAAGCAATCCATGTAGTGCAACAGGGAGAACAGCCGTGCTTTAGAAAACCAGGCCATCAGATCTGGGGTCAGATTCTGTACCACCTTGTTCTTTGTGTGGTTGTAAAGGTTGAGCTAATCCCACGCCAACCAGCTGTACGGTGCTGCCTGATCTGATGAGGGTGAGAATGTACAAGATAAAGTGTGTCATCTGGGATGGGACAGATTAAGATCTCTCAGACCGTGGAGAATTCACTAAGCTATAGGCAACGGGTCAGGGAAACAGTGCGATTGGATATCAACAGCAGCATCCGTGCTGTATGGAAGAGATTGGCCCTAGTCAACCTGTTGGCATTACTGACTCACATCAGGGGAGACTGCAAGGATTTGGCCATGCTTCCTTTCACTGGTATCAGCCACTCAGTCTCTTCCATGTAATTTTGTCTTCTCTGTGGCTGTAGCCAAATGGTGGAGATGTAAGTGGGATGGGAGGACCAGCAGGTGTGGGGAGGGCTGGCACAGTGAGCTGGAGAAAGCCCATCAGAAGCCACTGAGACAGCAGAGGCAGATATATGAGGCAAGGTGAAAGGGCTGGGTTTGTTTGAGCCTGAAGATGAGAAGGACAGGGAGGATCTCACTGCTAGCTTCAGCTACCACCAAGGGAACTGGAGCTGGACTGTCCTCAGAGGTGCATAGCAAGAGGACAAGAGGCCATGGGCAGAGGCTGCAGCAGGGGCAATGCCAACGAAATATAATTAAAATATATAATATAATATAATGACAAAAACCTTTGTAACAAGCGTTGTGCTCCCAAGACAGAGCAGTGCTGTAGGAATCTCTATCTTTGGAGATACTTAAAACTCAGCAGGCCAAGGCCCAGAACAACATGGCCTCACTTTGAAATTGTGTGGAGGGGAGGACCAGAGTCCTGCAGAGGTCCCATCCTGCCTCAGTTGTATTACTTCTTTGGTACTGACTTGTAAAGAAGAGGAATTAAACCTTGCTAGTTCTGCAGAGGCAAGGAAGCCACAGGAGCTGTGGTCTGCCTCACCAGAGAGCTGTAGGCTAAGGCATAGCTGATGAATACTTTCTCAGTTGTGCTAAAAGATAGAAGGGCTTTTTAGATCTCATAGACCAGGCAATGACAGAGACCCTCTCTTCCCTGCAGCTCAGCGAGTGGTGGGAGTCTCCTACGAGACAGTGGATTGATTCCTTGAGCAGTTTTCAGAGACGTTGTAGGGGCAGCTGTGTGAGCATCCAGCGTGAGTGGTGCCCCTGCCCTGTACACCCTGAGAAGAGAAAAAGGAAGAGAAAAACAAAAGGGAAAATTTGTTCCTCGGTATCTGCCTGGGACCTGGCCTGCATGCAGGAAATTTCAAAGCAACACTTCAAAAAGAACTTTTTTTTTTTTTTTTCATGTGTGTCTCTTTGTTTTTAAAAATTAATTCAAGTGAAATGAGAATTTTCACTTTTTTTTTTTTTAAAGCTCTCAAATAATTAGAGCACTTAAAGTAAACAGGCTCTTCATGCTTTATTACCTGATGTGTATTATGGCTCCATTAACGCACTGTGGCACTTCTGCTGTTTTCTGTATTTCAAAATGTTTCAAAGATAGGACTCAAATCATCAACATTAATTGCCAGCAAAACAGAAATGAACCTTCTAAAAGGGAAATAATTTTATAGCTCTAATTTGATTAAGTAGTAAAGCTCACTGTTTCCATCTTAGGTGGACAGTAAAAACACAAGTAAAGCTAATATTTATTAATCTTAATGTGCAGGCCAGGCAATTACACTGCCCATCGCAGCAGTGAGGACTGCACAGCTCTCACTTGCTCCCTCGCTCTGTGTTTGCACATCCTTTGGGTAAACAGGAAAGGGGGGGGTGTGGGTGTTGGTGCTAATTAGAGAGATGAAATTCTCTTTTGAAAGGGCTCCTATTTTAGTCATGTGCTCAGGACTATGGATGCAGGTGGGTAATTATGTTTGGTGACAATGGCCACAATCCAGGAGTGGATGAGCAGCTCCTGAAGGAGCTGTGATTTATGCATGCAGAACTACATGTGTAGGCATGCACACACATGTACATATATGCAGTCACACATATGCTCTCCCTCTGTGGTGTTCATTTCATTTCCCAAACAGAAATTTTTGCACACTTCCAAAATTATTTTTTTTCCACATGCTTCTTGTCCCTTTCCTTGAAGCCTGTAAGCAAATCCAGCT
This sequence comes from Megaceryle maxima, assembly GCA_024605025.1. Taxonomy (NCBI): domain Eukaryota; kingdom Metazoa; phylum Chordata; class Aves; order Coraciiformes; family Cerylidae; genus Megaceryle; species Megaceryle maxima. The sequence goes on along the minus strand of JANHGN010007376.1, from coordinate 20,199 downwards.
GAGATGTGGGGGTTCCTAATGCTGTGAGCAGGACCAGCATTGCACTGTCACCAGCATGAGCTGTGGGACAGATATGTCAGAGGCATTGCTGGAAGCTGATTCTTGAGTTCAGGAACTTTTGGGGTTCTTCCTGCCCCGCCGTGACTCTCCCCATGCAGAGAATGACAAGGGGACAGATCAAAGGCAGGAGAAGAGCAGAGCAGAGCTGAGCGTGCTGGCTACCAGAGAGGAGAGGCTGCAGACCAGGAGGGCCTTTGTAGCCACTGGGGAATTGCCTCTTCTTGGCTGCTTGTTCAAACCCTCGTCAGGACAGCTATTTGGAAGGCTTTGCTTTCAACAGTTTTACTTGCTATCTGTCTGGAAATCTGCTCCTTTCATCACTGCATTGAGCACTTGTCAGCATCTTAGCTGGTAAACACTGGGCTCTTCTGTCAGAAAGATGCTTTTACAGGGTACATGGAGATACATATCTGTGAGAGATCATGACAGTTGCCCAGAGCAGATAAAACCCATCACTTTGCTAAATCAGAACCATTCCAGGTGCAGGGAGCATTCACATCTCTAATTTCCTGTGCCTGTTTCAAGCCTGCTCTAAAGACAGTGGCTCCACATGGCAAGCTGAGCATGGTTTTCAGCCATACCATGTCAGTTTGTATGAAAAAATGATCACAGGACTGGAGCACCTTTCCTATGAAGAAAGGCTGAGAGAGTTGGGGTTGTTCAGCCTGGAGAAGAGAAGGCTCTGAGGAGACCTTATTTCAGCCTTTCAGTACTTAAAGGTGCCTGTAAGAAAGATGGGCACAATCTTCAGCAGGGCCTGTAGTGACAGGACAAGGATTAATGGTTTTAAAATAAAAGAAGGGAGATTTAGACTAGATACAAGATTTTTTTTTACAATGAGGGTGGTGAACCAGTGGCACAGGTTTCCCAGAAAGGTGGTTGATGCCACATTCCTGGAAACATTCAAGGTCAGTGTTGATGGGGCACTGAGCAACCTGATCTAGTTGCAGATGTCCCTGCTCACTGCATGGGGCTTGGACTAGATGAGCTTTAAAGGTCCCTTCCAACACAGATCATTCTGTGAATGCCAAGCCTGGCTGAGACCTGCCAACCTGAGGTGAGATTGGCCCCACAGCTCTGCAGGCCAGGCTAACTTGTGGTGAGTGGGTACAAAACCTGTGACCTCTGGATCAGCATTGACCCAAATTAACATGAGCTACTTCCAAGACCATTTGTGTTGGGCAGGAGCAGATTTAGAAATTTTCTAGCCTCCTCTTAACCCAGTGAAGAAGAAAAGAGCCCCAGAACATCACAAGTCTACCATTTGATTTCCCCACCAAGCCTGCTCAGCATCTTGCAGGATTTGCCCTCCTGCATCCTGTCTTTTAATTGCTGACTGATTGTAATATAGGATTTTATTTTCCCTATAATGATTCTTGGGGCCCCCAGATGTTCTCCTCAAGTGTGGTTGCGTCAGCACTAGAGACTGAATGACTGATACCAGCAATTTTTACAGCTTGAAAGAAGAGAAATATGTGAAGGGGATTTAATTTAGCTCTAATATTGTGTCTTCATCTTCAAGACTCTACAAGAAAACGACTCCAAAAGGTTATTTTACAACGAGAGAAGGGAGAATTAGCCTGAGAGGGGGAGAGATCACTAAGCTGGCTTTCTAATATCAGTTCATTACACAGAACACGTTTGCACAGCCGCTTCACTGCTGCTGTTAATTTAAACCTGGATGATTAAAAGCTGTAATTGCACCATTTTAAATAAATGTCCGCTATCTGGATTATTATATTTTTAATTAGTGTGGCTCTGTCGAATGCTTTTATCCCTCTGATTGATTTGTTTATACTGTATTTATTTATAATTCATTGATCTCCCTGACCCTGCTATCTCCTGAGCATGTAGTTTGCTCATGATTCCCGCAAATGGAAAAGGATCAAACTCGGAAAGAGCAAAAGGTACCAGGTCAGCTCTCCCTTATGAGCTTTTTTTGCAGTGCTCCTTCTTTGACTCCTGACCCAGGTGCTCTTTTGCTCTTTGCTCCTCCCCAGGGCTGTGGGTGAGGATGAGCAGCCTGGAGGACTGCCTGTCTGGGAGTCAGGATGAGGGAAAGTTGACTTGCCATCCAGCAAGCCTCGGAATGTGGTGCTGGCAAGAGCATCCCAGGACCCTGAGGTTTCATCCTGTATGTTTGGACCCGTTCCTTTGTCACTGGTTCACAGTCAAGAACCTGCTCCTTTGTGTCTGGGGGACTCTCTAAAAATGTAAAATTTCTCTGGCAGAAGGCATGACACCTTAGCAGGCTGGGTTATATGTGCTGGACATAGCACTTTGAGGGCACAGGCCTCCAGTGTCTAGATCTGAGTACAGTGGCTATTTCTAAGCCTTCCTCTCTTTCTTAACACCACCCAAATGTGACTGTTGGGTGGAATACAGAATAAGCACCTAGACCCACTCTGGACCATGATACCCCACTGTATGCTGTTCTCTGGTGCAGTGGGGGGGCTGGGGAGAGGGTGGCAAGGAAGTGTAAGTAAGAATAACTTGTAGAACATCATTTTGATGTTCAGGGCATTCCTGATTGCTGCTCAGAGGCTGCGCTGAGGGGAACATCTAAGAATGAGATGAGAATATTTGAGGCCACTTGCTCCTGTAGGAGTCTTTGGCACCTCTGCTGATACACTTATCTCCTGTCACAGCTAATATCTGAAGGACAGGGGCTGCCACTTGCTCTGACTTTGTGCTGCACCCACTAGGGGAGGTTTGCGACTGCTGACAAGAGCCCTGAGGCACTCTGGTTACATTCCTGGCCTGACAAATACTACAAGGCTTCCAAACACTTGACTTGCCCCCATTTTCTACATTCTCTTGAACACTTCAGGAATGGATCAGACCTTCAGCATTGCAGAAGAAGAGTCTGCCTGTGTTCTCTGCCTACAGCACAGTGTGTGGGCTCAGCATACCAGTGCTGTCTGCTGGTTGATGGCTTTTCCTCATGCATTGTGCCAGCTGCAGCATAGCATCTGCAGCATGGGTCAGGACAGCCTGATGATAGCACATTACCAGAGAGGCTTTTGCAAGGGAAACACTATTAGTGTTCAAGTTTCAGTGTGGACTGAGTGACTGAGCAGTAGATGGACAGGTCTCCCAGGTAACTATGCTGGAATGATGTTTGTGCATCTGTACAAAGCATTTCCAGGACTTGGTGGAGAGTAAGCTATAAAAGCAGTGGCTTATGAGGCACTGGCTACCAGCAAAAAGGGGGCACAGCCTTGAAGGAAACCTTCTGGAACAGCATGTCCATTCATCTGACTTCACAGCGCAACATGGATATGAATTTACTTTTGGAACGACATAAAGGGCACCTGATTGTGTTGCGTGTAAGATACACAACTCCACTCCAGCCTCAAAGCTTACATCCTTTAGTATAAAAAGAGAGGGTGTACCAAGGACAGAGCAGGAAGGAATCAAAATGGTTTCAGTCATGTTCTCATTGTGAGTCCTTCAGCTACCCAGCCAGAAAATAAGGCAAAAACTAGGTATGGATGTACAAGATCCTGATTTCATGGATACTGGAGCAGCCCCTATATGAGCACAGCACTAGATGAATGGGGTAGGTGAAGGGGTGGCCATGACTTTATAGCAGTATTAGAGAGATTTACAGTCTGCAGAAAACAAGGTATTTTGGCCATTCATAAAGCATCATTACACTTTGACATCTCTGTAGTGTATTTTTCGTGTTGGACAGTCATCAGACTGAGTATTCATTTTTTCTCAATTTTAATTTTAATTAATTTAAACTTTAATTTAAAATATTGGTTTGCCATGTTCACCAGGTGGCTAGCTCACTCTGCCTGAGTACAAATGCTTAACAGTATTTTGTAATTGGCTGGATTCTCTACTAGTAAATAAGCTTTGTAATTTAGTGAGCATCCTTGAAGTGCTTACTGTTATACCTGACACAAAGATGAGGACTTCTACCTTCAGAGACTTACAGGCAAGAGGGGTGTTAAAGACAAATCAAGGTGGTTTTACATGAGAATAGCAGCATGCTCTATGGAAACATGAAAGGGAAGGGCTGGGATGAGGCATTGGCATTCTGCAGCTGTCCATAGCAACTCTGCTCTCTTGAACAATTTCAGTTAGACAAGTGGAAGTGAGTTTGAAAGTCTATGTCTTACTGATTTTACCTAAGAGAAAACAGAAACTTGCACAAGTCACATCCCCTAATGAATTTCCTATTGCAACCTTTGATTTTGGTAGGCTCATTGTGAAAGTGGTGCTTATCTCACAGCAAGGAAGAGATGCTGTTTGAAAGCCTCAATCTCTTCAGGGAGCTCCCAGCTGGGAACCAGAGCACTCTTGGTTTGGTACTTTACTAACCATGAATGTTTTGATTGCTAGAAGATCCCATATCAGAAGGACCACAGTGGAGGTTGTCCAGGCAGGGTCAGCACCCCAACTGGTTGCCCTGGACAGGTTTGTGTGCTCTGGGTTCTGTTTTGCCCCAAGGCATCAGTTGCACACACCTTATTTTTTTAAAGGCTAAAAAGATGTGCTGTGACATGGAAATATGAAGACTTTGAGCTCTGGAAAGAAACAAACCCTACAGCCATTTCCTGCAACACAGAAGGAACTCATAAGACCCTCCTCCCATTGCCTGGTTTACATATCTCTCAGTCTTAAGACCTTAAGACCTGTCTCCTCTTTGTCTTTGGAAAGAGCAGCAATTTGCTCTTGTTTATATTTACCTGCACCCCTTGGGGAAGGGATCAGCCTCCACACGCTCACCCAAGGAGTCCAGCTTGAGCAGGGTTACACCTCCCATTGGCATTCTCTGGTATTGCAAATATGTGGTCCCTTGCAGCTGTATTCTGCTCACTTCAGTCATCTTCTCAAAGTTGAGGTGCATTACGAAGAGAGGCTTTCTGCACATCCCTGTTTCTGTCCTGCACGGAAAAGTAGAGGTGATGTACAAACTAAAGCAGGTCCAAGTGAGCTGATTTGAGGGTTGGCAGCTGTTCAGCCAGCCACTGCACCAGCTCTTGCTTCTATAAAGACATTTCTTCACCTAGATCTTCTGAAATATCCTGCCCATCCAGCCACTCCAAAATGTTGATCTGTGCAGCCCATGCATTGGAAGCTTTCCTATGTTTGGCTAGATGAATCTGCAATCCCGAAGGATGCCTACAATCTCTTTCAGGTCCCCTCTCTGGATGGTCTAGTTCTTCTGCAGCTTTGTCAACAGCTCTGGTGTGATCCTATCACCAATGTCTATGGCTTCAGTCCTTCTGTGATCCCCTGGGTCCTCTTGAGCCCTGTCATCTAGGCATGGCTTGATGTTGGCACAACTGGGAATTGCAGCTTTTTCAACTCAGCATCTATCTGGGGAAGAAGGGGCATCTCTTCACTCTCAGACAGTGCTCTTAGGGAGTTTCCCATGTACAGGTAAATAACCCCCAGTAAGGTGATGGCTGATCTCTGCAGGAGTGATCTTCAGGGTGTTGACCAGTGCATTGGCCCTCCATCCCTGAAAAGCCAAGCTCCAGAATTGCATTTGACAGACAGTCCAGGATCTTGGAATGGATCCTAGAATTGTTTTGTGAGAAGGTCAACAGCATATCTGTCTTTGCAGTCAATGGCATTGAACATGCCTCTGCTATAGTTGTCTGGGGTCCTTCATTATCTCCCACCATTTCTAACACACTTACCAGGACAATTTGAGCAGATGTTCTGGGGAAGTCCCATTTCTGGGCTAGTAAGGTGATGGTGTGAAGTGTCTTCTGCATCTCCGGGAGCTTTGTTTCTTTGCAAAAGGAAGGGAATCTATGGTGGAAATCCCCCCCCCCCTTTTTTTTTTTCCTACTTGTTGCTTTCCAAATGCTGTGTGTGCAGGTTTCAGGGAGAACATCCACTGCCTTTTCCCCACATTCTTCTACTGAGAGCTCTGATTAAAACCTGTTGTGTGAGCCCAGTTTTCCTGTTTGCTGTTGGCTTTCATCCTTCCAGGGGTGGTGGGGTTTCCTTCCAAGGACCCTAAACCGGGAGCAAGAGAGCACTACTGGGCATCCCTGCTACTAGGCCATGCTTCAGGCCCCTCCTGGCAGGGTGTATGGATCCCATGGAACAGCTCTAGAGAGCACCAGCCATGGTGAGGCTGTGCTGGAGGGACAGCCCATGAGAAGCCACACGGGTATGGTGCTGTCCTATTGCCACAAGCAGCTACTACTCTTCCTAGAGGGCGATCTGAGACTCCAAGGTCCAGGACCACTTTTTGCAGCTAGAAGGAGAAGACATTATCACAGGTAACATCACCTCCAGCCCCCATTTCCTCCAGGGGTTGTTTCTTCAAGCCGTGGAACATGCAGTGTCCTGCAGCCTACAGCTCTCATGTCTGGGAAACAGTCACTGCCACACATTGTGCAAAAGCACCACCACCATGGACTGTCTGGTCCTCTGAGCCTTTAAATGAACATAGCCCTTCTTCCTTCTGCCCCTGCTGTTGCTGCTTAGACTGTGAAGTTTTGGAAGAGCTGAGTGAATAAGGAGTTGTTTTGGATGCTGAACAGCAAAAAAAAAAAAAAAAAAAAAAAAAAATGCTGGGGAAGGCAATTTGCATGGAAGCAATTTCTTACAGGTTAGAACTTGCAAGATTAGAAACACCATTAGAGTAATCCCCACTTCATTTAACCCTGGATAGAACAGTTCATTTACTTTGATGTTATTTAACTTTCTCCTAACCCACTAAAAATTGGCAATTCTGACATGAGAAATGACATTCAGAAATGAAAAGCAGGCACTTCATTCTGGGGAAGTCTTTGTCAAGGCAGCAGCACTGCCTGCATCCTCACACATCTCTAGCCCTGAAAGTGCTGCTCCATGGAAAGCCCCTCTTTGCAGGACCCCTGTCTCCAGCCATGTCTCTATGGTGAGGTCGTAGCCAGAGCTCAGGCAGCTGCTAGCACAGAGGACACCCATCCTAAGCATCTGCTCTTACAGATCCAGACTATAAATAGGACAATCTGTGCTCTTTGGCTCTCTCTGCTGGCTGCAGTGCCATTCCTGTGCTGGTGCTCAGCAATGTCCCCCCACACTGCACCCTCCAGGGAACCAGCTCGTGTGGGGAGCAGAGATGCAGGGAAAGAAATATTGTATTTGAGCCTCTGGGAAGAATCACAAACCCTGATGAGCCCAAGAAGTAAAATAGGGAAGAGAAGAGACAGTGGTGAAGATTTACAAAAGAACCTTGCAAATGTGACAGACAGCTTCCAGGGGGATCTGTTTTCTTCCTTAAACCTCAGTCCTGAGCAAGAGCAGAGATTTTCCTTGAAGGCAGAACACGGTGCTGTGCAAAGGAGCAAACGCTCTACCTCAGGGCACAGCAGCACTGGGCTTGTTGCTGGGTCGGGAGGGATTCACCGACTCCTGCTCTGTGCCTGGGGGAATCTCCTAACAAGAATCGAGGGATGAGCAAGGGACGGCCCAGAAGCATCTCTCCGCTCACCTCCCGGGAATGCTTTGCCAGGGCTGGAGGCCAGGAGCATTTCCTCCCTCTCCACCGCAGAGCGGGCAGGCTGCCGGCAGCAAGATCCAGCTGTGGAGAGAGCAGTGGAAGGGATGCTCTGGGGTTGTGTCTGGGACCCAGTCCCTCTCTCTCAGTGGTCTGGCAGCCAACCCAGGTAATGAGCAAAGGGTGAATTTCAGTGCATCTTTTTATGCTTTCTCAGAGAATGTCTCTATAGGAAATCATGGGGACTTTCATTAATTGTTAATTGAATGACCAGGTGGGTTTCTTTGTCAGATGATGTTGGAAATATTAGTTCATGGCACAAACTTGCATTCTTACTATACATACAAGAAAAAAATGAACTTTTTTTGTGACCTCATTAAGTTTGGTGTTCTACAAGTTGTTTATGGGGTAAGCCTCCTAAGACTGAGATCCAAAAAGTCTTCTGAGGTACTCACAGCATCTGACCAAACAGCTATTCTCAGAAGTGCAATTAGGTGTTGGCCAAAAGTAACAAATAATTTCCTAATAAAACAAAGACAAAGAAGGAAATGTTCAATGTAAGTCAGCTTTATTGCATTATTCCAGTGAGAAGCTGTCAAAGAGTCAGAAGGTGTTCAGAGAGCAAAGAGTACAGTCTGTTCCTTTATCATAATAACTTCTATTGCCTAGACAGAGCTTTCCTCACCCTGGTCAATAAACACCCTACTGCTTTGCTTTCAGAGTATTAGGACTCAGTTGCAGCAGACAGTGCTTCTTTCCTGGTGCCTGGTGCTGACCCACACCAGGTATAAGGGTTGGTCCGGTGCTCCCCAGAGGTGCTGGGATTGGGTTGGATGAAATGGAAGAAGATTCCTGTGATGATAGCAGATATCTGGGAATCTGAGATGCTCCCAGTGGCTGTGGATTAGTGATGGTGTAATGCTTGCTAAGAGCCACAGAGGCAGAGTAAAGGCAGAGGCAGCACAGAGCATCTTAAAGGCTGTTCTGAGTGAAGGGTAGTTATGCCCATGGGTCTAGGCTCTTGGTCTTTTCTGCAGAGCCAAAAGGAGTTAGCTGGTCCAGAGTGGACCCAGGCTATGAAATCTGGATCCCAAAAATATTTCCTCTGCACCACAGCTAGGATTGCTTCAATCTATCAGTCACCAAAAAACTTCTAGGCTAAGGAAGACTTGCCTTTTTTATCAGTTAGGGCTGCACATGAAAAAAATCCTGGCCTGCTTGCTAGAGCAAATGACCCTCCCTGGCATTGTTAGTCAGTTTGATGCTGGTGATGGCCGAGAAGCTCATCACTGACTTCCCATTGGGGTATGTGTGTTTTCAGGCCTTATACAACCTTTTCTGGTTTTCATTAACAGCAACTCTTCAGACAGCAGGTTCAAGCCCTTTTATGTGTTTCCTCATGGATGTTTCCCTGTACTGCCTCAAATGAATCACCAGGTTGAAGGTACCTGCTGGAATAGGGATTGTTCTGGGTCTGGCCATGACACCAAGTGCAAGAGGGGAGATGAATCATCTGTGTGTGGATCATCACAGCCCCTAACCTCCCCCAGGCCTGTGCTGAAGCTGTTTCTTTGTGGAGACTCAGCTCTGAGCTGCAGAGAACATCACTTCAAAACCTCTCTTAAAATCTGCTCTCAGTTTCAGCATTTCTGGCCTGTGTGATGTGACTGAACCTATGTGCTCATCTCAAATTCAGCCTTGCCCCAGCAAGCGTCTTCCCAGCCTGGGACACTGTTTCGTGGCCATGTGGCTGAGGATTACATATAGCCATTTAATCTCTTTACCCTATAATTCCCACCTATTAGAGAGGAACAATAAATATTTCTTTGTCTTTTTAGTCTTTTTAGCTCAGCAGGGCAAGACCATCTCTTGCATTGTGTTTGTATGGTTCCAAGTACCTGAGACTGCTTGTGCTGCCACAGTGCAATTCCATATGGTGATACTGTATTTAATGTCCTGGGAACCATCTCCTGGAACTTCAGGAGCTCCTGAGTTGACAGAAAGAGCAAATATGTCTTTCTGCCTCTGAACTGAGGACATTTGCACATGCCTCCACCAGTATATCTTCATTAAGCTTCACAGAAGCTGCCGTGACGTGTCGCCAGCTGTATTGCTGAAACAGGCTGGTGTAGCGCGTGAATCACTGTCTTTAATTCCTGCTTGTGCTTGAGGATCATCCACATCCCTATTTGCAATGAGTTTCACTCCAACAATTGGCAGGATTAAATTCCCTTCAGAAGCAATGGCTGAGCATAGTGACCAAGAGTTTTCCTTGGGTGAGTAGTGGTCTATTTATATCCCATGAAAGATGGACTCGGTGCCTAAGAATATTCAAGCCCCTGGCACCTCCACCCCCTTTCTGTTCCTGTAGCTGCTCTCTTGAGGCTGCCTCAGCATGGAAGAATTAGCTGCTTTTTGAAAGCTAAGTGGAACCTCAGCCAAAACAGGAGTGAGCAGCCAGGGATGGGGAGATCTCTGCTATACTGAATCCCCTGAAATCTGCTCCCTTGACAATGAAGAGCAGCAAAGGAATTTCTCCTTAAAGAGTCTGTCTCCTCACTTTCAAATGGGATCCTGTTCTCACCCTGCCTGCTTTCAGGGATGAGAAATTATCTACATTACCTGTGCTTCTCAAACAGAGGCTTCTCCCCAACTGTGCCAGCCTTGCCCCTCTCCCAAGTGCAAGTTAATCCTGCACCCTCCACAGCTTCACCATCCACAGATTACAGGGGGTGAAAAAGGGTGTCCTGTGGGCTGGGGGTCTCCCCACCTTCCTCTCCCAAAGCACTGGGAGGATCACCCTTCCCTGCCCAGTCTGCAACACACCCAATTCCAGCAGAGAGGGCAGAGTCCTTAACCCCACCAGTGGCACTGCACAGTCAGTAGAAGCCAAGGACCTCAGACACAGCACTAAACCTATCCCTCTCCCAAAGAACGAGAAGACGAGGCTCCCAGGAGCTGGGTGAGGTGTGGGACCATGTCACAGCAAGGCTTCTCCAGTGGGTGCAGGATCCAGCTTCCCCACAGCAGCCAGGCAGGGAGCAGGCAGCCCTTAACCCTGCCTTCAGCACAGGCAACCCTGCCTTCAGGCTCAGAGGGGCTGATGCAATGCCAGCTGCCCTTCCTGTGCAGATCCCCACTGCCCTCACCTCTTGCCAGTCAGCTGTGGAGCAGCCTTGCCAAGCTTTGTGGTGAGTGTGCATGTCAGGGCTAGGATTTCACATTACCACTGCTATAATTTCCAGGAAGAAGGAATTCACCTGCCCCCAGCTCGAATATTACAAACCTGCACCCACAGGAGAAAGAGGTGCAGGCCAGGAATAAAAGCAGTGGCCCATGAGCCATCAAGAATGATGCCCCACAAAGAGCTACACTCAGCACAGACCAGAGGAGACTTCACATACCCTCACTTGGGGAATTCACCTCCACCAACATCATTCTCAGCCCTCCACCCATGAACAAGATGCCCCATTTTTCACTTTTCCTTCACATATGATGGCTACAAAATATTTGTTACCTTTAATGATGAATTCTTAACAAAGTGACACCCATCTTCTGTGCAAGATGAATGTTCTACAGCTCCAACTGCACTCACAACTGCATGTCACAAACCACCACAGCCAGAAAGGGAAGAGACTCTGTAAAAGCATGAAGAATTTCTCTTCCATTGAGACAAACATGTCTTTTTCCCAATGCTATCTCCTACCCTACTGAATCTTTTAATACTGCCTTTAATGATGATGTAGTGGGTAGAAAAACTGCTGTAACCAGCTTATTAGATGGAGAGGGGCTGATGGCATGGGGTTAACAGCTTTACAGGGATGTGAAACCTCCTCCTGCACAGCAGAACAAAGGAAAACTTTCTGAAGAAATCCCAGAAGCAGTGTTTGTTGGGGATGTTGCAAGGAGTAAAACATACCAGGTAAGAAAACCTTTCAGTGCTTGTGGCTGAGGAGGGAAGGAGGTGTGTGTGAGATAAACTTCTGCTGTAAACCGCTTTTATGATCCCCATCACTTGCAATACACAGCAGTAATTTATAGTGATGCCTCTGGTGATGGCTATAAATCCTCTAGTCTGACTGAAGCGCCAGCACTGTGGATTTGAGTCAGCCACAATTACGGGGATTTGATATCTAAAATACCACTGTGTCTCTAGGTGCCTTAGAAAGACCACAGGGGGGGGAAAAATTAAAAATCATGTTAAGAGATATTTTCCATGTGCCTATGTGTGCATGTGGATGCTGTTTGCTGCTGCAGCCCTGAGACGGGTGGCATTTCGAAGACAAGCAGCCTGAGAGGTGACTTAGGTTATCTCATTGACCACCAAGTCTCAGCATCACCGTTTGAAACATAAACTTTATTGCAATAAAGAATTAAAAATAGTACATCTGAAAGAGTTGCGGAGTGCACGTCATTAAAGAACTAGTCAGAAATCACAACTCAAGCAAATCATGTACAATTGTAACAGAAAGTTTTATTAAAACAACTGGAAATCAAACTCAAATTTTCCTCGTTTGTTTAATTTCACCATAACCGTGGATTGTGTATTTACAGTCTTCGCCTCTTGTGGTGAAGGTTCTGCTTGGGGTGGGGGCTAGGAAGAAGGCAGGGATGGATGGGGAGGAGAGGTTGGTTTCAAAAGCTAACAGGATGTGAAAGTTTTCCAGAAGAAGTTCTTGCAGCCCGCTTTGCGTTCCCGGGGAGCCAGAGCGGGGTTTGAGTTAGCCGAGCGCTCCAGCTCCAGTCTCACTTCATCCTGCTCAGCCCCTCGGGACAAGTCCTCAGACTCCAGGGCTTCATTTTCTGTCTGGCTTGGCTCTGAGAGCAGTTCTGCCAAAAAGTACTTGGCCAGTTCCTTGGGTGGGGGAAAGAAAGAGAGAGACACACCACAATTACTCCTTGGCTTTTGGGGGCTCACCACTCTGTCCCTCTAAGACACCTTTGTGCCCAGATTAGAGACATACAGGGCTCTGGAGGAGAAAGGGGAGACCTGGATTTCCAAAGAGCCCAGCCCAAAAGCTGCTATGAAGCAGCTGTACCTATGGAATAAAGCAGAGTGGAAGAACCTTGACATCTACCTGGTGTGGGGAAGAGACTGCTGTCCTGGTTGTGGCAGGGAATGAACTCATCCAAGCACCACCTCACCTTGCCTTCTTCCCTCCCTTTCCCTTTTCCTTTCCCTTCCCTTCTCTCGGCTCCAGCACACTGTGCAGTCTCAGTGAGGATGCTGTGAGGCTGCTGCTAAAGTTACATGGGAGAGGTACTTGGGGGAGCTCGCAGGGGAGGCTGTGTTGGGTCACCCTCTTACTGGGGGTTATATTTCCTTTTGTCCCTCCAAGCCCTGGCTGCCCCCTTGCTTGGATAAAGACATCCTCCTGCTACACTGGGGCAGCTGCCTTGGTTTAGTGCTGTGGAGAGCCCTAGAGAGCTTCACCAGGGGTTCCACCCTCTGCCCTAGCAGCAGTTGCTCCTCATCCTCCGCCAGCACCCAGCTGGGTTGTGCTGGGGGGGTGTATCCCCTTCACAACCCAGCTGTCCAGCTTGTTACTGGCTGAGCCTTGGCAGGGAGCTGGGATCTGTCAGAGAACAGAGGTCTGCAGAAAGCAACCAGGGGTTTGAAATAGGAACATTGGGGACATCCAGTGAGGAACTGGAGGTCCGCACTAAAGGTACTAGGGTACTGAGTGGGGAACTGGAGGACTCTGCAGCAGGGAAGCTGGAGGTGTGCGACAGGGATGCTCTGCTGGGGAAAAAGAGGGTCTGCAAAGGGGCCTCTGGAGGAGAAGCAGGGGTCTGCAGCGGAGAAGCAGGGGCTCTGTGGCAGGGCCGTCGGGGTGCCCAGCAAGGTGCCCAAAGGGTGCCCGGGGTAGCCGCCCCGTCGCGGGGCTCTCACCTGCTTCCCTGCGGCGGCAGCCAGAGACTTCTGCAGGAACTGGCGGAGCCGCGGGTCCGAGGGGGCGGCCGAGACGGTGCCGAGAGCCAGGACGATGGAGAGCAGGGCCAGGGCGCACTGGAGGCGGCACGACAGCATCTCGCCGGTGGATCGGGCGCGGAGAGGCGGCGGTGGGAAGGCGCTGACGGCTCCGCTGCGGCTCGGCTCCGGCGTTGGGGATCTCCTCGCCGCCCGCCGCCTTTATAAACCCTTCTCCTGACGTCAAGGCGGGGGCGCCCCCCTCGCCCCGCGCCGCTGGGGGTGGGTCCCTGCCCGGGACCCGGTGTGTGTAGAGGGGCGAGACCCGGTATGTTCGGATCTGCCCGGGGCCAGCCAAGCGTCCACGGGGCCCCTCGAGTACTCCCCCCCCCACCTCCAGCCGCCCCCCCGCCGCACCCCGTTCCTTGACACGTTTTGTCCCCAAATCACCGCCTCTCCCGAGCCCTCGATGCTGCTCGTCCCTCCTCCCCAGCCACGAACTCCCCAGGGTGGCGGTGAGGGGTCCTGTCCGTGCACAGCCCACCCCACGGGTCTGACCCCCACGCCGGAGGGCTAAGCCACCCAGCAGTCCCGGTGCCAAAGCCCTAGTGCGGCTTCCCGCCCCGTCGGGTAAGAAATGGCTTCAGAGTACGGGGGGCTGGAAAGGGTCCCCTTAAGGGCGTATTTCCCTCGGTTCCAGCAGGGAGTGGGGAATGCTGAGCTGTCCCCGGGGGTCCTTTCTGACTCCCCGGCTCCCGCTGGGTTCTTTGGCAGCGATCGTTGCCCAGACCCTCCCAACCCCTGCCCCGGCCCCAGACAGCTCCACCGGCCGTCGGGGCAGATCCACTGGCAGCCGGCAGCTTCCCGAGGGAGTGCCCCGGCTCTACAATAGCTCTGCAGCTCGGGGAAGCAGTGACAAATAAGTGATTCGATCGGGGCGTTCAGGTGCCTGGCTGAGTCTGCAAGGACTCCTGTCTCCATCCTAGGGTCACTGGACCTGCTGGCTCTACGGGAGTTGCACCTGTCCTGCTGGGATGGTCAATCTGCCACACTCCTCCAGCTTGTCCCTCTGAGCTGGCTGATGCCCACACAATCCCCTGTCACCCCAAAGAACAAGCTTCTTCAGCTTTCTCCCAGCTGACAAGGAGAGTAGGATGTGCAATGAAGGAGCTCTGCTACCACCCAGAAAAGGGGTATCAGGGGCTCTCAATGTCCAGTTGAAGAAAATCAAAGGCTTGTGGGCACAAGGATCCAAGTACTGCACAAAGGTCTCCACAAGTCTCCAAATGGATGTTTCATTTCATGTTGACTTAATGTGCCTCCCTCCCCTTCAACCCTGGTGCTGCTGGCTGGATTTGCTGAGGCTGACCTGGGAGCACGGAGCATGAACCAATGTGTTCCTGCTTTGCCTTACAGTCCAGCAAGAGGAACTGGTGCTGATTCCTGGTTCCAGACTCTGGCTGAACTGGGACTGCCCTCTGTGGTTGGTGCCTCCCTTCCTTTGTGCAGACATCTGCAGCCACACATAGTGTTGATTCTCTGCGTCCTCCCCAAATCATGGTGCAAAATCAATCACACCCATGAGAGAAGAAGCCTTCACTTGTAGACCAGGAGACCTATGGGTTGGGTAGACTTGTGCAGCTTTTACAGACAGCTTTTCCCCAGCTGCCTGACCTGAACAAGGCCAAGCCCTGTGCTCCCAGGACCCTTGTTGCTCTTGGGGAACTGGTCAAGCCCCTGTTGGTTCAGACACATTCCTTTGTTTCAGGCACAGGACACTGCCTCCTGCCAAGGGCAACAGGAATCATTTGGACCCAAGAAGAGCAGATTGGCTTCAAGGGCTGTAAGTATCAGAGCTTCTCTCCACCATGTCCCTGTGCTAGCAGCTGGACCAGCATCTCTCTTCTCCTGCAGTCAAAGAAACAGAGTCAGTCCTGGGCATGGCAAATAACCAAGGCAGCAGATGCCATCAAACCTATCACAGCCCACTTGCCTGTGTTCAAGACAGTTTTCCTAGGGATGGTTTCTCCCATCAACAGTAATTTCCTCATTTCTGCCAGCTATGCCAGTAGCAGCATACTGGGTTCCCCCAGTTTACTTACACTGGGAATAAACTGGTTTTGTAGACTCCAGGCTCTCATCCTTGGCACAGCATAACCCAGTTGTGCCACACTTCAGTTCCAGTCTGGGCCAGCTTTGCAACGGGCCCCAGCTCCCCAGCAGTAAGTCTCAGCTCCCAGAGCCCAGAGCAGAGCAGCCTGCTTGGGTGCCATATTGGGGAGGAGCAGAGATGGAAATGGGAAGCAGCACTGGGTTATTCCAGGCTCCCCTATGGTTACTGGAAGCTTTATCTAATGTCTCCTGCCTCTTCACATAGCAGGTAACTGTTCAGCCTGGCACCTTTATGCCTTTCAGCTTGTCACCCCAAAGGGAAAGGGACGCTGGGAAACACCATCACTCCTGAGCAGGGAGGAATGGCTATCAGCTACCTGAGCTGCCACAGATATGGATCTACATTGAAGTGACACAGGGATCAGTTCAGCATCTGTATTTCCCATGGTATGGCAATCAGCTGGAATGCAGCCTTGGATTGCTGCACAGGATGGAAAGTTGTGCTAGGTTTCAGCACTGCTAGGACCCATCTGTAGACCAACATGGAGATGGGAACAGCAGGAGCTGGCGCAGTACAGGAACAACCTCCTTGGTAAGTTCTGTATCTTGTTTCCTGCCAACTTTGCATGGAGCCAGCAGGACTCAGACACATTAATGGGATTTTGCAGAGATGCAGAGCTGAGTCTGAGATGGATGTGTTCCAGACAGGCCAGGACAGCTGCTTTTAGGAACCTGGTACGATCATGCTGGTATAAAATGGGGTAAGATATCAGAATTGTTTTCTTAAGGGATTTTAAGATTCCTCACGTCCTGCCAAAACCCAGACTGCTCAGCACCCCACTCTTCTTCATCTACCTGCAGCACCTCTGTGTTTATGAGACCAGCCCTACTAAAGACTTCCAAGGCCAGAGCTTTTCCTTGCTATCCCCTGTCTTCACTCGCCCTTTGTTTTTCATTTTAACCTCTATCCACCTCAGACCTTCCCTGTCAGCTCTCCCTGGCCATCTGGCAGTGCAGGACATCCTGCTGCAGAGCAGTAATGCCCAATTATTATTAATGCCCTGGCCCAGGGCAGGGCTTTGGGCTAGGAGGAATATTGCCTCAACTGGCGATGTGTTCCCTACAGTCTAGTTCCAGGCAGGCACAAACCCTGAGGTCATATTAAGGATCTCTGTTTTTGATGGTTACTCTGTCACACGGGGACAAAGTTTGGAAGACCAAGTCAGCTCTGACATGACCTCTCTGTGCAGCACAGGAGCTGAGTGGTTGTCCCCCTGCTTCCCTCTCTGCCTGGGGGAGGAATTACACCAGTGTCCTCTAGCAACATGAAAAATACCACATTATGGAAATATCTCGGACTTGTCCCACTGAATTTCAGATGTTTACCCGAGGAAAGCAAGGGTATGCTTATTTTCTGCTTCCTGGTCCTGTGCCCCACCAGGAGATGACTTGTCTTCTGAGCCAGAGCAGCCTCAGGAAGGCTCTGATGTCCACCTTCACTGTTTTTCCCTTCTTTAGATTTGGCTGAGATTGTGAGTCTGGTGGAGGCAGGACAAGTGCCAGGGCTTTGGCTGGAATGTTCTTTTAGAAATTTCTCAGTGTGTTCAAAGGAGAGAAATTTTGTTCCCATCAGGCCTGAGACTTGTTGATGGATAAAATGTTGACGGACCAAAGTTCTTCATCTTGGGTAATGTTTGGGAGAATCACTTCGATGTTCTCCATCTGAAAAGCTGTGATATTTAATTTCAAGAACAATCTAAAGGAAAAATATAATTTAAAAGAAGATGAAAACATGTGCTTTAGTTTAGAAAACCATCTTATGCTGACCTGAATGAACCCATGATGTGGGAGTGGAGAAAGGAAGTCCATCTGCCGTGTACATCTTTGGACTGTCACTTACTGAGGACTCCTGGGAAAGCAGTAAGGACAGATCTCCAGACATCCTTGTGAGTGGCACAGGCATGGAGTGGCGAATAAGCTGCAGACTGATTTTACTGCTTACCTCCCCCCCAGCTCCTCTATGGGCTCAGCGTGCTCTAAATTTTTTTACACTCATTCTCCAGCCAGATAAATCCATCATCTGCTCAGCTGTGGCGAAGGTGATTTTGTTCCTTTCTTTCTGCTGCAGCACTGCAGGGCATGTGGCTTTGCAGATGATTGAATTGCATTGAATTCCTGTGCCTGCTTCCTTACCCCCACATTTCTAGCTTGCTTCACAGTTCCAGAGCAGTCTAGCAATGCCCAGGTCTGTTTGCAGAGGCTGCATGCTCAGCGCCGTACCAGCAAAGCGTGCCCTCTGCTGTCACCAAGGCCACAAGCCTGGCTCTCATCTCACCTTACCTCCCTGGCTGTCACCTACAAAATGCTCTCCAGACTCTTTCAGCTCTGCTTTCATGAGCAGGACAGTTTTGCCATGTATCATTACCTTGCTAGTGGGGAAAAGCCTCTTCACTTATATTCCAGCACTCAACCTGGTAGGGTTGAGCTGTGATCTGGGAGCCAGGGCCATAGGATAATAGAATCACAGAACATTTTGGGTTAGGATGTTTAAATGTCATGTAGCCCAGTGCCCCTGCAGTGAGCAGGGACATTTTTAACCTGGTCGGGCTGCTCAAAGCCCCATCCAACCTGACCTTGAATGTTTCCAGAAATGGGACATCTACCACTTTTCTGGGCAACTTGTGCCATTGTTTCACCACCTGTGAAAAAATTTCCCACTGTAAAAAAATTCTTCTTTTTATCTAGTATAAATCTCCCCTCTTTTAATTTAAAGCCATTAGTCCTTGTCCTGTTGCAACAGGCCCTGCTAAAAAGATTGAACTTGTCCATGAAAAGGATGTCTATTAAATTCCTCATCCTGGGCCTGGACATGTAGCCAATGCTGTGGGGGGGTGAGGAAGCCACCACAGCCCTGCAGCTCCTGCAGCTTGCCATAAACCTGACAGAGCAGGTTCATGCTTAGGGGTGGGGGGTGTGAGTGATGCTTCCCCAGGAGATGCATGAGCAGAGGAAGAGCAGGTGGTTATGCCTAACCAATAATGAAAAACAAGAGCTCAATTAGGGTGTGAACCCCCCCTCCAGGTGGTACCATGTATCCCTGGGATGTGCCATGCAGAGAGTGGCTGTGTTTGTATTGTACATGGACTTGTAACATCTCTGAGAGGTTTAAGGGTAAAATGCTGTTTCTGTAGTAAAATTTGGGCACAAATTCAAAAGAATTTTACTCCATTATTTACAGGCCTCTGGGATTTCTGCTCCAAGTAGCAAAGAGAGAGGGGAACCAAGCTGTGGAATTCCACAAAAGAGGGATCTTTCTACCTAATTTTTGTGCTGTTTCTAAGACCCCGAGCTGTGTTCAGGAATTCTACCTGAGATTCTTCCCAGTCTCAGCCTCCTGGGATGATGCCATAGCATCTGAGGGCTGAAAGCAGCCCCCTTGAAGTCAGACAATGAAAAGAGCAGCACAAACATCTGTAGAAGGCCAAGTGAATGATCAGGATGATCTAACCTGCAGTAGCAGGTGTCTACCTGTACCACTGCAGTGGCTGCTCAGAGCCATGGATGGGGCTGTGTCAGGCACTGCACAAAGAGATGCTGGCCCATGCACTAAGGAGGTACTAGGACAAGGCAAGAGAGGATGGATACAGATGGGTGAGCACGTGAAATCATGAAGGTCTCTCCTTTCTCTCACTGCATAGCTCTCCTCTGTAAACACCAGCTCCACAACAAGAGCTTGGATGTCCCCTCTGGCTGTGATACTCTCAGAGAGGCCAGACCAGGAGGCTCCAGGTGGCCATGGGCACTTGGGTCCAATCCCACAAACCGGCATCATGCATCCCAGGGACACAAGATCCTGCCTGTGAGCTCTCAGGGTGCTCTTGTCTGCCTTGGGCTGCAGCTGGCCATTCCTCAAGGCAGATCTAGACTGATGGGTAGGGAACAGGCTGGCCTTGGGGACAAGATATAGACAAGGACCTGCCTGCCTTCTGCCTGAAAACCTTCCCCAAGTAATAAGCTTTTCCTTCACAGTGGCAGATGCTCAGGCTGGGCTGCAATATTTTTTTTTTTTTTTTTATCAATGTCATCTATCTGGACTTCTGTAAGGCCTTTGACACAGTCCCCCCACAACATCCTTCTCTCAAAATTGAAGAGCTATAGATTTGATGGGTTGACTGTTTGGTGAATAAGAATTTGGCTGGATGGCCGCATCCAGAGGGTAGTGGTCAATGGCTCAATGTCCAGATAGATATCAGTGACAAGTGGTGTCCCTCAGGGGTCTGTACTGGGACCAGTGTTGTTTAATAACTTCATCAATGACATAGACGGGGGATTGAATGCACCCTCAGCAAGTTTGCAGGTGACACCAAGCCAAGTGGTGCGACTGATATGCCTGGGGGATGGGATGTCATCCCATCCTGGACAAGCAGAGAAACAGCAGGTCTCCAGAGAGACCTGGACAAGCTCAAGAAATGGGTCCATGTGAACCTCATGAGGTTCAACATGACCAAGTGAAGGGTCCTTCACCTTGGTCAGGGCAATCCCCAGTATCAGTACAGACTGCAGGATGAAACAATTGAGAGCAGCCCTGCAGAGAAGGACTTGGAGGTACTGGTGGATGAAAAACTGGACATGAGCTGGCAATGTGTGCTCACACAGC